>PNEQ01030309.1:0-17238 GCA_003012365.1 Medauroidea extradentata | reverse complement strand
ATCACTCACTCCACTCCTACTTCAGTCCAGTAAGAACGTGTTTACAGTAACATTTCAATCCAGATTCTACACTCCAGTCCACCTCGCCGACTGGACTGAATCACTCACTCCACTCCTACTTCAGTCCAGTAGGAACGTGTTTACAGTAACATTTCAATCCAGATTCTACACTCCAGTCCACCTCGCCGACTGGACTGAATCACACACTCTACTCGTACTTCAGTCCAGTAGAAACGTATCTAAAGTAACATTTCAATCAAGATTCTACACTGCAGTCCACCTCGCCGTCTGGACTGAATCACTCACTCCACTCCTACTTCAGTCCAGTAGGAACGTGTTTACAGTAACATTTCAATCCAGATTCTACACTCCAGTCCACCTCGTCGACTGGACTGGATCACTCACTCCACTCCTACTTCAGTCCAGTAGGAACGTGTTTAAAGTAACATTTCAATCCAGATTCTACACTCCAGTCCACCTCGCCGACTGGACTGGATTACTCACTCCATTCCTACTTCAGTCCAGTAGGGAAGTGTTTAAACTTTTGAATCTATATTCATCAGTCCACTCCTAGTTCAATCCGGATTGACTTGTTACTCTAAACGTAGTAATAGTTTATACGATGGTTTTCAGCGTAGTATGTCTCGTTTTCTAACTTATCGTAGTTTACCATATTTATAATATCATTTTATAAGCAGTCGATAAAGAAGTGTTGTTTGATAATGCAGGTCAGTGCTGTGTACGACGTGATGATTCCTTGGTGGAAACGTTAATGAATTTACATTACCCACAGGCTGTCACGAAGGTTTGGGGAATGACAACTGTACCGACAGTGTTAGATGTTGAAGTGAGAATTTTTAGATAGAGAATAAATGGTCTGGAATGCACAGAAACACCAGAATAAACGGGATAGGAACTGTTTGGAAGGGTTCTAGCTGTCTCGTTGTACAACACTTCAGAGGGACAAACTTCATGATTCGTGCGCCTGCAAACACTGAAATTGAACATGTGCTCTAAGGTGTTGCTTTTTGCTATCAGACGTACGTTGTTTATGTAAATGAAACCGCATTTTTGGTCTTGTGTCTTGTCTCATAATGCTCACTTTTGAATCTTCTATGATCTGTATACTTTTGACCTGGAAGGTTTGAAGACCCTGTGTAGGATTATGCCATTTAGTGTGTCCTTTATGGTACCAAAAATGTGTGCATTTCTCTTCGATTTCACTTCTTTGGGGGAAAAAAATCTTACATATTTGATTTCTGTTTCATTTATTAACCAAGGAGAAGGGATTAAATGTAATTTTAGATGTCTTGACTCTGTTTGATAAAATGGCATAGTGCACGAATGTAATGGGGACAACGGTGGTCGAGTGATTAGGGCATTCGCTTCCTACCAAAGTGATCCAGTGTAGATTCCCGGTGGTTTTTGTATGTGTGAATCGTACCTGGACGATGTGATTATCAAGTGGGTTTTCTCGGGGATTTTCCATTTTCTCACCGTTCATTTCAGACGCTGCTCCATGTTCATCTCATCACGCCACATCGGCTGACAATAAAATAATTTTTTTGTTAGTTGTCATTGTCATGAAAGTAATTTTGTTTCTTATTTCAACGTACTGTGGTACCAAAACGGATGAGACACTTTAAAATGATGTAATTTTCTATTCAGATAACTGTGCTGGTCAACAGAAATATAACCTTTCATGATTTCTGCATACTTGTACGCAGTGAAGTATACATGGATAAGAAGTAAAGCTCATAAGTGTCTCATCTCTGGCCATAGTAAAAATGAAGCGGAAGGTGGTCACTCAGTGATAGACAAATCACTGGAACCCTGAAGTCAGAACCAATTTACGTCACTGAACATTTTGTGTCACTTATACGATGTGCTTATAAACCGGGAAGCCCTACAGGATGCACTAAATATCCCTTGAAGACATCCGCAACCTGAGCCAGATTACGAAAAAATACTGATGGAAGGCAATTCAAGATTTCTGAAGTGAAAGTGTTGAACGTAGAGACAGAGAACTTTAGAAAACCCTTTTACAAGACATTCTAAGGAAAGGATAAATTCCAAGACGTCTCTGTTTTGTCGTCTAGAAGGGTAAATAAAACTTGGGTGTGACACTACTCTACATTAAAAAAGACATACCAAAGAAAAGTAGGAATATACGAGAAGGAAAAGGCTTGTCTTTTGTCTCTACTAGGAAAGAAATCTATTCCAAATTGTAATGCAATATTTTATAGTTATGTGTAATTCAGCGGTATTTTCTTATGATAGTTTTGTCAGCAATATGGATTTAAATTTAGGTACATTCGAAAATGATAGTATAGAAACGTTTAACTTCGTTTATAGACAAAACTGTGCATGAAGCATTAAGAGGGCGTGGTAGATAAACAAATGCTGAAAACGTCCGTTAATTTCTACGCTTTTTTCGAATCCAATATGAATAAAATACTCGATGACAATCCTAGATAACGGTATTTGGCAACTTTGTGAGTAAATATTTATCCAGAATTACTAATTTGTTACGCGTGATCTCTTGCGCCGCAGTTAAATGCACGAGGTTCCGGCGTCAGAGCTTGTGCCTCAGTAGTTCGTAACACTGGAAACAATTTTGTTTGAAATGTTGGCTAAAACTATTGTCTAGGATTGCTATTGTTTTATTTCCGCAAATTGGCTTCAAGAAACCTACAGTTATATATTAATGTTTTTAGCTTTTAATTATGTACCACGCCCTTTTAAGTCTTTATTTCTGTGGATAAATACTGGACTAGTAGTAGCATGGTGTCAAATTCGGAATATGCTACGAAATTCGTTTTCGTAGTGATTATGTAACGTTTAATTAGATTTGAAAAAAAAAAGTCTTGTGTTGTTTAGCAACTTAAAAATATGGGACGATTATTTGTCTTTAATCAGGATTTGCAGTCGAAAATGTTCCATAGCTTTTGGCAACGTAGACTCTAGTTTCTTCATAAAACTTTGCTAATGACAAACTACCTTTATCATGCATACATAACATAAAAATAGAAAATTAATTTTGCAAGATCAACACATGCCAAAACAAAATTTTCAAATTTAATTTTCAAAAAAATTTTAATACTTTTGTTTAATTCTGAATGAGAAGGAGGCACAAGATACTAAGTTCATAGCGTGGAGCTAACATAGAGTTTCGAAATACTGAGTAATACATAACCTATTCTAACAATAGTTAAATGTTCAATTTCTTCTCCTGAAAAACTTACTTTATTTGAGTTGTGTCACTGTTCTGCCGGAGAAACGATATGACTACCGCCGTGTGTTCTTTGCGCCACGCTGTAGTTACAATTATTGTATTTGCATGCAATCATCAGGGAAGAATGCTATAACGGTGGCTTTAGGCTCTTAAGAGACAAATGTAGAAAAAAAATACTAGTTTCAGACGCAAATGAATAAATTCATCATATAGAAGTGCAGTACGTAATTAAACTGACATTAAAGTCTTGTATTGGAATATGTACAGTGAGGCTTTTAATACTTAGGGTAGACTAGGCTATACATAAAACATGGTGTAATCATTTCGTACTTAAAAATGTATCGTCGAATAGTTAAAAGATTATACTGCATTAAAAAATATCCGTAATTGATTTAGAGGCAGTTTTATGATTGCACTCTATTATTAAGGTTTCGTATACAATATCCCACGTGTTCAGATTTAATCTCTTTTCAATTCTGAGCCAATTTGAACGCGGTAATGCGAGCTATTTACACAATAATCCGCCTCTTGTATTGACGTAAAATGTTGGCTTTCATTTCCGTCGCGCTCGCCGCAAAGCACTGCAGCCAACGTTCTAAGCCCTCTCCCATTCACATCACTCGAGTGCTCGGATGAGACCGGGGTTGACACCAGGGCTTGTTTACATGCTAATTCGCGCTCTCGCACGCCGGATGGCTTTTGTTCCCCGCCTACCTTGGAAATGTGTATTCATTTCGCGCGGGCAACGCCGGGAGTATAGGAGGTGGAGGGGGATCGGTAGCATGAATACCTCGCAGTCCGACCGGCTAGTTTCCACGAAGTTGTTCGCGAACAAAAACCTAGGGGCTAAAAGCCTTGCGAACGTTCACGCGCGACGGACGGGTAGAACGTAAGAAGAGAGAAGTTGAATGGGGTTCCTACTCGAACCATCCCTCGTTTCTTTGAAGGCTTTAACAGCCGTTCTCAGCTACAAATGAATTGAAACATGGTGAATTATGACGTCTGGGTCGTCTTAGACACAGGTGCCCTCTCATTTTTATTTCATGTATTCAGTATAGACGGACATCGTGTATTCAGATTACTATTGTACCGTTTGCTAGAAAACGGAATAATAGCCAGAGGTCAGCAGTGGATTTAAGTGCAAGAAGGATTTTCACTCAGAACGTTGAACCTAGGGAAATTTCAACTAATACAATGTTTGTGCTGCAGTAATTGTATTTAAGAGTACGTGGTACATAAATAAACGCTGAAAGCATCAATTCATTTCTACGCTTTTTTCGAAGCCAATATGGATAAAATACTCAATGACAATCCTAGATAATGGTATTTGCCAACTTTATGAGAAAATATTTATCCAGAATTACTCATCCGTTACGCGTGATCTCTTGCGCCGTAGTTAAATGCGTGAGGTCCCGGCGTCAGAGATTGTGCCTCAGAAGTTCGTAACACTGGAAGCAATTTTGTTTAAAACGTTGGCTAAAACTATTGTCTAGGATTGCTATTGTTTGATTTTCGCAAATTGGCTTCAAGAAACCTACAGTCATAGATTAATGCTTTTAGCGTTGAATTATGTACCACGTCCTCGTAAGCTGTTAGCGTGTATGATTTTGTCTGTCAACTATACCTTTATTTTCTTGTTCAAAAATAGCCGATTTGTGTTTCTGTTTGTGAAAGTAAATTTTGTGGTAACAAAAATATGTATCTTCTGTCAACAACTAACGTATGTTTTTGTACTGAAAATTAAAGTAATTCTATATAAAATTCTTAATTGTATATTTCTGCGAAGTAATGTTAGTTTTGCAGATGTTGCTAGTGACTACAGTTTCTCCTTATCGAAAATGATTAGCATGCATAGTATTTACATTGAGGCTTGTTGAAATTTGCATGTTACATGAGCATACATTCAACATAACCCAACGGGCTTACTATAATGAAATTATTTACACTGAAATAAAATGTCACGGACTACCCGATGAAGTTATAATAACACAAAACAACATATTTGTGTATTTTTAATAAATAACTGAAACTAATGGAGTTTATATAGAATATTTGCGATATGTTTTGTTAAAAAAAAAATGAAAATCATCTTACATCGATAAAATATTTTGTTTTTAGCAAATAATGGCATTCGTCCTGATTACAACAGTACTAATTTTATAGCTGTGCGAACTGTCAACTCGTTGTGATGCATGCATGCGGTGACAAGTGCACATCTCCTTCTACAACACGACGAGCTGCCATGGCGAGGTGTCCAGTAGTGCATAAGAGCTTGATAGTAGCGTGATCCTGCTCTTTCAACGTCCTTGGACAACTGAATCCAAAATATGATGATAGTGGTACATTATTTACCGACTTGACGCGGTCTGTCGTATGTCTGGAGTGTTAGTTACTAATGTAGGCTATTAGTATTAAGGTTCCTATCTACCTACGCTTGTAACGTATTGTAGCGAGTTACAAGTAATCATATTAGTAAGAAACATCTCAACGCGCTTTACGTTTGTACATCTATGAAAAGAAAACACATTTCAAACAATGTTTCTATCAGTTTACAAATTAGGATCGCTTATTGTAAACACGATTTTCAAGACTCTCAAAATTACTCAAAACGGCTTTTTTTTTAACATGCCATATCTAGGTAAACTCCAACCGCATTCTTAAAACACAATTATAGAAACAGTCGCTGGAATATGAACCATAAGTATCGCAAATAAAATAGTACGGTCATCGCTTAAACTCCCATAGGAAAGTGAATAATAGTGAAGTTCTGCGCGGCAGTTGCCGGGTTTGCGTGTAGAGGCGATACTGCATTACATACGCTGACCAACATCACTCTTAATGCTCAAGCGGTTTTATGCCACGTATACACTAACACAGTCTACCTAGATAAGAACCTTAAAAGTGATATTGCTAATGTAACGATTTTAATGAGCAGTTGAACTGTCTAAAATCGGGAACATCCGTATCTTCTATAGACCTATAAAGATTTCGTCACGGCTATATTTAGTTAGTTTGTTTGGCAAGAAGCAATATGTCTAACTGCCGCCCCCCTCTTTAACTATCTTCTATCTTTTCTTGATTATAGCGTACTGGAAACGATAAATTAAATTTCAATTTAATGTCATTTCATGTCAAAGAAGTTACAGGTATGCTTTATTTAATTGTACTCGTGCGTTTTTTTTGTGGTTTTGTCATTAAGATTATTTTGCACAATTTTTAAAAGGAGAAAAACAGGCCTTATCAGTGTGCAACCATCAAAGATGTATAATTTTAGTTTAATTAATTTTTTCTCGCTCTGAAAATGTTTTTTTTACATGATAGTTGTGGTTCAAAATATTTTAAAAGGTACAGGCGGGAACAACTCACTTATATCTCGAACATTACGTCATGAAATGTTGTTCTCCACTGTATGTCTCTTAGAGGCGAGTTCTGGGCGAGCAGACTGCACGCAAGATCACTGACTTTCGCATAGAGGTTATAGTGAGGTGTGGTGCACGTGTTGGGTCGTTCTTACTGTTTCTGCACCTCTGACTTTGAACGAGCAAAAACCCTTCTCCCAGGCAGCCACCTTAAGGCGCCCGCTTGGTGGCCGTGTGTTAGTGTGAGTGAGGCACGACTCCAAGGGCGATGTTTACCGGCTCATCTGGTGCGGTATCGCCTCTACTGCAAGACACTGAAACTGCGTGCAGTGGTATCGTAGAACACTCGCCTGACTGGGTTTCAGTGATGACCCCATCTTTTTATTGCTTGATAGTTTTAAGTAAAATCCAATACACCTCTCTATTGTAGTTTCACAAGACTCCCGTCAGTGGTTGTTTAGATATAATAGATCGAAAAAGCCGTTTTTAGTCATTTTGAGGTGCTCTGAAATGGTCTTTCTAATTAAGTTGATGTTTTAAAACTACTACTCCGAGGTCGTTTGAAGTGTTTCTTCTTTTCGTAAATCCACACATTAGAAACACGTTTAGTAGTTTCTTAGATAAAAGCGTTCTGCTAGCACGCTGCAACGCTGGTTATAAGGCCGGCAGGCTTAAGAGTGCGTTGTAGATAAGTAAACGCTGAAAACATTAATTGATTTCTACGCTTTATCGAAGTCAATATGGATAAAATACTCAATGGCAATCCTAGATAATGGTATTTGTCAACTTTATGAGCAAATATTTATCCAGAATTACTAATTCGTTACGCGTGATCTCTTGCGCCGCAGTTTAATGCACGAGGTTCCGGCGTCAGAGGTTGTGCCTCAGAAGTTCGTAACACTGGAAACAATTTTGTTTCAAACGTTGGCTAAGACTATTGTCTAGGATTGCTATTGTTTAACTTCCGCAAATTGGCTTCAAGAAACCTACAGTTATAGATTAATGCTTTTAGCGTTGAATTATGTACCACGCCCTCTTTAATATCGCACATTTTCTTGCATATATTTCTTTATTATTATATGCTATGTCTATGAAAAAATCACAAATTTTTAGCAAAATTAAAAAGTGATGTTAGTCGCTTAATCGATTTTAATAGAGACCGACACCTATCTGTGTTTGGCTGTGAGAAGTGACTGAATGAGGATGACATCTTTCTCGATGAAGTGAATAATTTTACTAACCGAAAATCTCTGCGCGAGAGGTTCACGGATGTTAAAATTATTTTCAAATAAAAACGCGTGTATTTTTTTTTTTTTAAAATTCAGTGGTTTATAGATGCCTGGATATTATCATATTAAAAATTATAAAAATGGCAGTTTTCCATTTTTGTATATTTTGTTGTTTCAAGCCCTTATTTCTCCAAAACAGTTTTAAATTTTTTACTCGATTGTAAAGCATACTACCGCATACTGATATATAAATAAATAGTGCTATATAAATAAACGCCCGCTGATAAAATACCTGCTCGACAAAATATTTCGTCGAATTTTGATGAATAGTTCGGATTTTATTGACGATTGAGTATTCCAGTCGTCCGCTCGACCCATTAATTTGAACCTTTATAAATGCACATTTCGACTAATGACACATGAAATCGTACCTCTAATACTTTGTACTTATTTACAATAAATATATTATGCATTTTAAAATAATATTTTAGTACTAAATGCAGTGTAATTTTTGCAACAATTGCGTTTCTAAAGGTTGACCTTACAGAGCGAAACCTGTAGTGTAGGCCATCCGCTTTACGATACTGCGTCGTCCCGTTACATAACTCGCAGTCGTGTTGATGTCTTGGTACTTCGACAATTGTTTCACATCAAATGACTACAGTACGATAAAATTAACTCCCATATGCCGTTCATATGTACTATGTTCATACTGGAATAGGATAGTTTTTTCTCGTGCCATAGTCACGTTTGAGAAGATAATTAATCAGGAAACAAACGGCTTTTTGTTGCAAAGTATGCGTAAGTGTTAATGCAAGTGCGCAATAAATAATTTGCAGACGTGTAGTGATGTGATCTCTATGTTTGTTTGTCACGTGTTTAAGTACACAACATGTGGCAATTTAAAATGTTAATCAGCTACATGCATCAGCGTAAGCTTTATTTTTTTTTTTAAGCACATTTTGATTCCTATCTTGGAAGTCTGTCTGGATGAGTACTGAACCAAATTAATCCTAAGGGCGATTTTCACTGGCGTATATTATTGTGGCATAATATTTAGACTCGAAATGTGATTTGGCGTGCAGTCATATTGTAGTTCGTTGTACAACAATACAATTTAGTAGTTAGTGACCTCTTACTAAATAGGTGGAAAATCTTATTCCTGCCTTCTCTATTTTACGTTAAGTAGGTTGACATACTTTTAGATTAAGTATACTTAAAATACCGTGAAAGTTACATTCATAAGACGTTTGAAGGTTTTTTTTTTAGTACATGTTTTCCAGCAATTATAAGTTACATTTATAAATGTGGATTACTACATTTAACATATTCCTTTGTATAGACTGACATGCTGAATGAAATTTTCACAGGGGCGAAAGTAAAAAAGTAATAAATTAGTATTTTGCATAACATTTTATAGGTGTAGTTTTAAAAACATAATCAGAATTTTAACTAGTCCTTGTAAATAACTGAGTGAAGATTCGATAATATCCTTTTTTTTTCCTACGACAGAGAAAGTTATGAATCCGACTTGAGAGAGGTTCGAAACCAAATCGTCGCAACCCCACTACTGTACTCACCGAACTACCATCACGTCGTATAAAATTTATCTTAGGGGTTGATGATCTTTCCTTGCTAAGACTCGCTGTCAGATTGTTCGCCCCTGCAGCTTCCGGGAGTTTCGAACCCCCCCCCCCCTTCCCCAACGTGTCAGCACCTGTAATGAATGTGTTCCTAGACTTTCATTGAACAGTTGTTTACGAAGCTGCGTGTATATAGTGAATTCCAGCCGCGAATGTTGCCCCTTGAGAAAACAAACACGTCTTTCCATCCAAGGTCCCTTTTTTATTCTTCGCCCTCTCCTTGTCAGACTGCCGGGCGGTGGTTTGTTTTTCCTGCGACGTTAGCGTGTACATATAGTCCAGCCAACATGGATGAGTGGATAACATAGTGTACCCTCCCCTCATTTTTTGCCCATCATCCCTTCTCGTTTTACAGCCCCGCTTCCCCTCTCGTCATGTTTCACTCATTTCGCCAGCTACTCGCCCGACATCTGCCTGGCGCGTTGAGTGCCGCAAAAGCATGCAGCTATGCCTAGAATGTCAATGTTTTCTCAGACCAACCCTCCATCCCCTCCAACTTTCCCCTCTTGCCAACTCCCTCCCATCCCGCCTTCGCAACTCCCCTCCCCATTGCACGTTATTTATTAGCCCCTCGCCAACCGGACAGCTGCGAGCGAATATATTTCTCTCTCTCTCTCCCCATGTCCGCTTCTATTTTTTGTAAATGTTTAATACATGGGTGGACGTGGGTGCGTTCGTCTGTCCGCTGCGTGGAAAATGAAAGAGATGTTAAAGGGGACCGCCTCAACTTCCTTCTGGGATATGACTTCCAATGTAAGAGGCAGTATTTCGCTGTAGTATTTCATAATAATACAGAAGGGGACTACGTGAACATTATTTTGATAGTACTAAAAATAATATTCGATTGAGAACAGCTATTTCTGTGAAGTATTAAACCAATATAAAACATAATTTTTAGAACATATTTTTTAGGATCTATTAGAAAGGCATTTTATGATCTACGGGACAGAGCCCAGAAACTGTGTTAATGTTTTATTTTTTACAAAAGAAATTATACGAAAGCAAATCTTAAAGCTAGGACACTAAGTTTGCTTATTACTACGTTATAATTGCGTTGAATTTAATCGTACAGCAATAAATCAAATTCAAACAAATAACAAAAAAAAAAAAAAAAACTTCAATATTGTACTCTTCAACTCGCACATTATTTCAACTTGAATCCAAGCTATGTGATTGTATGCCATTTTTAAATTGATACAAAATAAAATTGGCATAGATTCTTACTTGTAATGTTTGAGGCTTGTGATATCTTAGAGTAAAATACACTACAAAAATTATCTCAGTGAAAATCTTTTTGAATAGTTGCATATCCATAACTATGGCGATGATCAGAGTACTTAACTAGTACTATAATTGTTATTCCCTTGATAATTTTTCTTAATAAAGTGTAATTATTAGAAGGCTGTTGCTAGGTAAACGATGTTGATTCACAATTTCTGAGCAAGGAGGATCCCATGAACAACAACTTAAAAATGTTAGAATTATTTTTGTTATAATTTGTAATTTGAGAAGTCTTCGTAAGGTCGTGTCCTAAAAATGACCAGTCAAGTAGGCTGATATATTTTTTTTTATTTAAGCACAATTACAACTATTTTGAAATTTTCTTAATATGATAATGCCGGAAGCGCGTTCGTAAGGCTGCCTGTTATGCCCTGGCCGACTGGGGTGGATACAGGTGGTTTTTTTAAACATAGAATTGCTTACGGCGCCCGCCTACTGACCGTGTGTATGTGTGAGTGAGGCACGATGCCAAGGGCGATGTTGACCGGCTTATCTGCGGCGGTATCGCCTCGACAGTAATATTTTGAAACGGCGTGCAGTGTTATCGTAGATCACTCGCCTGACTGACCATTTTCAGTGGTGACCTCCTCTTTTTATTGGTGGAAAGTTTTAAGTAAAGTCCATTGCATGCTGCTAGACAAGTTTCACACGAATCCCGCTAGTAGTTTTTCATATAGAACAGGTTGGAAAAGCTGTTTTTAGCCATTTTGAGGAGCTCCGAAATGATTTTTTCTAATAATCGACGTTATGCTTTAGAACGTTTCTTTAGTCATCGTTTGGAGTGTATTTTCTTTTCGCACATAGACACATTAGGCATATGTGGAACAGTTTCTTAAAAAAAAAAAAAAAAAAAAAAAAAAAAAAAAAAAAAAAAAAAAAAAAACGTATTTACGAACACGCTGCAACGCAATATAAGCAAGATTAATTTTAATTGACTCAGGGTGCGATGTTGCACTGCACACTTCTCTTCTCTTCTCTTCTTCGTGATACATACAGTAAATGACTTGCCTCTTCAGCGCTACCAACCTACCTGGCTTGCCACAATACGTCTAGAAATGTCCTTGTCATTTCAGTCGTTCTGTATTTTTGTCTTGCTATAATAACAAATATTGATGTGTCTAAAATTATGATAAAACAAGAACTTCTGCGTCAGCCGTTACCACTTGGAACGCAAAAAAAAAAAAAAAAAAAAAAACTAGTTCATTTTAAACTTGGTCAGCTTATGTAGCAGGTTCACGAGCTATAAGGGTGAGTTATAATCGTATTTTCTTCTTGTTCAAAATAAATTTATTTGGTAAGTAGTTTCAAACGCATTTCTTCTGTTCTGCGCTGATTTGGGCTGTTTGGAGGTAAACTAGTTGTGAAACAAATATGGCTAATTTTCGGTGTGACATATTGCACTTGCTTAATTAAATTCATTGTGCGAACTGCGATATTGTTGTTAGTGGCAGTAAAATTAATATAATATCACCAAATCGGTAGTGTTGATAAAATAAAATTATATATATCGTATACGTATATTAAATTCCGTGTTTCTTATGAGGTCAAATATATCATTAGTTTCATTCGTTTTAGATGTATAACCTCGAAAATTTGTTAAATTTTAAACTCGAATAAAAATTGGTGTTGAATGTACCCAAAAATGTTAAAGATGTTTCGTGTGGCTGTAGCGTTGTTATTTAATGATTCGCTTGGGAACTTTTATTTACGACTCATCGTATTTTAAATTCTAGTTGAGCCACTACACTTTTGTTTTAACCTTGCTTTTCAGAAGGTATAAACTTTTTTACCTTTCATACTTTAAATAATAATCTACTATGTATTTTTACTTTGTTATATTCCCATTACCCATATCATCGCACGATATTGTTGTAAGATCGGAATTTTTTTTTTATTTTTCCTTCTAGCAGTGGCGGCGGAATGTATTCTTATAAGGCGGGCGGGGGGACAGGATCGTTGACAGAAATTTATTTCCGAGTTTTTTCCTATAACGATTTATTTAAGCGGATGGGTCCGAATGTCCTCCCACGGAAAAATTTTGATTTTAGTGTACAATTTGGTGCTATTAAATGATATTCGAGTCTAAATATTGAATATACATCTGGCAGAAATTTTAATATTTTTAAACGTTCAAACTTAGGGTGGATACAAACGTCTATACTGTCCCTCCCCTCTGTCATAGTGTTATAGGGGGTAGTATCCTCCTATCCCCCCTCCTTCTCCACCGCCACTGCCTTCCAGCCAATTTTGAAGAGGAACAACTGCAGCTATTCGTCAAGCAGTGCAATAGAATGTTGCAGATGATAATATTCTAAGTATATAAAATCTTATAATATTTATACACCTAAAAACTACTAGTGGTAAAATTTGTGGTTACATAATAAAAAAAAAGTCAGTCCACAAATTGCATTTAAGGGTATTCAAGTGCCAAAAATGTTTTCTAAGTAATGTTTTTCGTGGTTTGCTGACCAGATGCCAAAGGAAATATATAAAATCACACCACCAACTCGAAAATAGTTTTTATGTAAGTTTTTATCAGGACGATAAATATTTAAACATCTACTTTCATACAGTGCAAATGTTGTAAAATTAATAATTCTCAATGGTATACCCTACCTAGGTTACGTATTTCCTAAAGCCATAGCTACTTTATGAAGAACTTTCTCTGTAATCGGTCAAGAAGTTCGCGTTCACTCAGTGTTTGTTTTAATGTTTGGATACTTGTCTTTAAATTATGTCATACAATTTAAAAGATAAATAAGTGCAAACTTCTTAGTGTATTTTATGATGCGGGTTAGCGTGATAAAATTGCACAATTTTGAAATTTCTATAGTAAAATATAAAAAATTTAAAATTTTAGAATCATTATTAGGTTAATGATTTTTCAAAAC
Source organism: Medauroidea extradentata (assembly GCA_003012365.1). Classification (NCBI taxonomy): domain Eukaryota; kingdom Metazoa; phylum Arthropoda; class Insecta; order Phasmatodea; family Phasmatidae; genus Medauroidea; species Medauroidea extradentata. The sequence goes on along the minus strand of PNEQ01030309.1, from coordinate 3,600 downwards.
GTTCAGTACACTTTTCTCATTCTAGAACTTGTTTTGATATCACAAAACATGGAACATACTGAAAATATAAGCAGTAGTTTTGAGCATTTGAACACAACGATATACCAGGTTCGGCATCAGTGTAAGGGGAATGGTTCACTGGCATAATTGATTTACAGTAATTTCCCATTGCAAGCATTCCTGAAGGCATATCAACATTATTTGATATTTCATGATCTAAATATTAGTCTACTTCACCTTTTTACATTGCTAGATGACAAATTACTTCCTTATTATCTAACAATGTAAAACGGCATACTAGACTAACATTAGATCATGGGATGTCAAAAATGTTGATACGTTTTCAGGAATGCTTGTAGCAGGGAAATACTGTACATTAAAGATGGCCATGCACCATTATCCTTAAGGGGCAGTGTTAGATAAGTTTCTTGAATTTTCACTTTCCGAACCATAACATTAAATTAAGTTGTATGATTAAAATAGTCTCTTTGTCAAGACATAGGATATCTTCTTGACCAACTTTCTTGACATAAATAACAGTGGAATCTTTCATTAATTTGCCGTGCAGAATCATTACAATTATCGGTTATCTTTCAAGAATTAAGTCCAATATAAGATGAACAAGGTAACACTATTATAATCTCCAAAATTCATCACAAATATCTTATATACCTCAACGTTGCCACATTTACCAAAAATATTTTAAAACAGAAGTTTTTGCATCTAGCTCTCCCCCTTAATATGCCATGTTCGGCATCCTCGCTGGCTGTATAGAGGCGGAATTACAGTTGGGAATTTCGCCTCCGTTCTTCTACCTCTTCCCCCCCCCCCCCAACCATTCTCCACACCACCATCAGCCATTGCTTCATCTCGTGCACAACCTCCAAGTAGTTACTAGCAAGTGTGAGCCCCCCACGCAAATCGCGCCGTGGACTGAGCGGAATATCTTCCCCGACATACCTCCCCCGCCGTGGTTGCTCCAAGTTTGTTGCTTCTTCTAGGCGGAGCGCTTTGTCGGGTGCGCCCTCCGACCGTTGTCGCTAGATTACGCTTTAATTAAAACTCCGCCCACGCCGAGCTAGCTCGGTGCTCGTAGCAGCCGCCACCTGAGCAATTACTTGCCTCCCCCCGCCCCTCATCTTATAAACTTACAGAGCTCGCCCTGCCTTTGCTACCCACCCCTTACTTCCCTGTACCCGCCGGCCTAGCGCAGTTCGTTACCTCGCGCCCTACAAAACAAATCCCGCTCCGCGCCTCGGTGACCCCCGCCCCATCTCCAACACCCTCCAGCCAGCAGCTCGGGGATCGTCGTGGCTTCTTTGTGCCGTTTACTATATGAGTGCATGTTCTTTGCGGTTATTTGCACAACTTTGAAACCTACCCAACTTCTGATATGGTTGACCTGTGTTGCTATAGTGACTCGAGATCATTTGGAAATGCTTCGTCTGTGGGTGAAGAATTACTTAAAGAGGGCGTGGTACATAATTGAACGCTAAAAGCATTAATCTATAACTGTAGGTTTCTTGAAGCCAATTTGTAAAAATTAAACAATATCAATGCTACACAATATTTTTAGCCAACGTTTTAAACTAAATTGTTTCCAATGTTACGAACTTCTGAGGCACAATCTCTGACGCCGGAACCTCGTGCGTTTAACTACGGCGCAAGAGATCACGCGTAACGAATTAGTAATTCTGGATAAATATTTACTCACAAATTTGGCAAATACAATTATCAAGGATTGTCATTGAGTATTTTATCCACATTGGCTTCGAAAAAAGCGTAGAAATCAATTGATGTTTTCAGCGTTTAATTGTCTACCACACACTCCTCGCACTTTAGTTTTGCAGTAGTTTTGAAAATATTTTTAACGCAAATTAATACAGATATCAGAATTTCATTCTTACAGTTTTAATACTTATATATCATCGTTTGTACATGAATATTTCTGTTGTAACACCAAACGGATTTTTAGATTTATGCCTCTGAAATGTCACATATTTCGTTTTCAAAATATAACAAAATTAGGTTTTGCTAGCAAACGGTGCATTAATTTTAAAAAACGCTCTGGCATAATTGTGTAATCGTATGACTGTACACAGTCTCAAATTTTTCGAAGCATTTGGTTAAAAAATATTCGAGTTATTTGCATTTGTTTGAAATAAATGAAAGATCGTGGCCTTAAGGGCCTCGCTTACCGCGCGTTAAAATGCGTTGCCGAGTTTTCGTAAATACGTTTTTGTTTTACTAAACTATTCTCCATGTACTCATAGTGTCAACGTTCGGAAAGAAAATACACTTTAAAAGGTGCCGGAAAGGTAGTTTCAAAGCATCACGTCAATTTAAAAAAATTCGTTTCGGACCCCCTTAAATGGCTAAAAACAACTTTTTCAGTCTATCATATCAGAAAACTACTCACAGTATTCGTGTAAAACTACTCGAGGAGCATGTAGTGGACTTAGCTTAAAACTTTTCACCAATAAAAAGACGAGGTCACCACTGAAAGTGTCTGTCAGGCGAGTGATCTACGATACCACTGGACGCAGTTTCAGTGTCTTGTGATAGAGGCGATTCCGACCCAGATAAGTCGGTCAACATCGCCCTTGTTGTCATGCCTCACTCACCGAAACACACGGTCAGTATGCGGGCGCCTTGAAAGCTCGGATTCAGATGTCATATTCAAATTTATTAGTTTTCGCGTTTTTTCTGTGTGTTGTGGGGGGGGGGGGGTGAATGTTAAATATGCTATTATACCGCAAATTATATTTACTTTGCTCTACAATACAGACATGGTGATTAAGCTGGTAGTTATACGTTATCAACTAAATCGCAATGCTGTTCTGTAGCGCAAGGTAAATCGAATTTGCAGAATAGTCGCATATTCGGTTTTTTTTTGTCAGAATCTAAAAAAAAGCGAAATAAATTCAGTATGGCAACCGGTGTGATAGAATGATCTCTAAAGTACAAGTTATAAAAATTTATGACGAAGGGAAGCAGTAACAAAGGGAGCAAATTTTGTTTTGGGACTAACATTGCTTAGATGTTGTCTGCAAAATAAAAGATTTCCGCGGGGATGGTGGAAACAGTTTAAATGCACCCTAGTAGATAGGTTATGTATGTTCTGGAGCAGCGGCTGGCGGCTGTGGAGCTGTGGAGCCGCGGCCGCAATCTTGTTTCCGGCGGCCATCTTGTTTCCGGCGGCCATCTTGTTTCCGGCCGCCATCTTGTTTCCGGTCGCCATCTTGGATTACGTCACTTTCAAAATTTTCAAAAATTTTCAAAAATTAAAAAAAAATTTCCAAAAATTAAAAAAATCTAAAAAATAATTTTACATCCATCCACCATCTTGGAATAATACCCCTCCTTCCCCCACCCCCCCAAAATAATATATTTAGTTCTATGAATGGCCACCAGGGGTTTGAGCCGCCATTTTTTTCTCACTTGATTCTACTCCACCCGTATACATATGTGCTTAAGGGCGATGTGTAATGTACCATAATCAGGACTCTCGCCCCTATCACCAATATTTTTTTATGCTTACCTCCAGGCATCTAGATTGACAAGTCTTGACAAGTATCATATATCACCACCATCTATCAT
>PNEQ01030304.1:11215-46697 GCA_003012365.1 Medauroidea extradentata | reverse complement strand
AGACTGTGGTCGTAACTCTTAAGAGTACTGGTAATACGACCCTATATTGTATTGTTTAAACAACGCTCCATTGCTAGTGGCGCTTTTACTCATAACGGGGTCAACTCAATATCATTGGTAGATAGGCCAGTGTCCAGGTCTGTAATTCTAAGACTGTGGTCGTAACTCTTAAGAGCTCTGGTAATACGACCCTATATTGTATTGTTTAAACAACGCTCCATTGCTAGTGGCGCTTTTAATCATAACAGTGTCAGCTCAATAGCAATGGTAGATCTGATTGTGTCCAGACCTGTATTTCTAAGACCTTGGTCGTAACTCTTAAGAGCACTGGTAATACGACCCTATATTGTATTGTTTAAACAACTCTCCATTACTAGTGGCGCTTTTACTCATAACGGGGTCAACTCAATGTCATTGGTAGATAGGCCAGTGTCCAAACCTGTAATTCTAAGACTGTGGTCGTAACTCTTAAGAGTACTGGTAATACGACCCTATATTGTATTGTTTAAACAACGCTCCATTGCTAGTGGCGCTTTTACTCATAACGGGGTCAACTCAATATCATTGGTAGATAGGCTAGTGTCCAAACCTGTAATTCTAAGACTGTGGTCGTAACTGTTAAGAGTACTGGTAATACGACCCTATATTGTATTGTTTAAACAACGCTCCATTGCTAGTGGCGCTTTTACTCATAACGGGGTCAACTCAATATCATTGGTAGATAGGCCAGTGTCCAGGTCTGTAATTCTAAGACTGTGGTCGTAACTCTTAAGAGTACTGGTAATACGACCCTATATTGTATTGTTTAAACAACGCTCCATTGCTAGTGGCGCTTTTACTCATAACGGGGTCAACTCAATAGCAATGGTAGATAGGCCAGTGTCCAGGTCTGTAATTCTAAGACTGTGGTCGTAACTCTTAAGAGCTCTGGTAATACGACCCTATATTGTATTGTTTAAACAACGCTCCATTGCTAGTGGCGCTTTTACTCATAACGGGGTCAACTCAATAGCATAGGTAGATAGGCTAGTGTCTAAACCTGTAATTCTAAGACTGTGGTCGTAACTCTTAAGAGTACTGGTAATATGACCCTATATTGTATTGTTTAAACAACGCTCCATTGCTAGTGGCGCTTTTACTCATAACGGGGTCAATTCAATATCCATGGTGGATAGGCCAGTGTCCAGGTCTGTAATTCTAAGACTGTGGTCGTAACTCTTAAGAGCTCTGGTAATACGACCCTATATTGCAATGTTTAAACAACGCCCCATTGCTAGTGGCACTTTTAGTCATAACGGGGTCAACTCAATAGCATAGGTAGATAGGCTAGTGTCCAAACCTGTAATTCTAAGACTGTGGTCGTAACTCTTAAGAGTACTGGTAATACGACCCTATATTGTATTGTTTAAACAACGCTTCATTACTAGTGGCGCTTTTAATCATAACAGTGTCAGCTCAATAGCAATGGTAGATCTGATTGTGTCCAGACCTGTATTTCTAAGACCTTGGTCGTAACTCTTAAGCGCTCTTGTAATACGACCCTATATTGCAATGTTAAAACAGAGCTTCATTACTAGTGGCGCTTTTAGTCATAACGGAGTCAACTAAATAGTAATGGTATATAGGCTAGTAGCTAGACCTGTAATTCTAAGACTGTGGTCGTAACTCTTAACAGCTCTCGTAATACGACCCTGTATTGCATTGTTTAAACAACGCTCCATTGCTAGTGGCTCTTTTAGTCATAACGGGGTCAACTCAGTGGCAATGGTAGACAGGCTAGTGTCCAGACCTGTAATTCTATGACCGTGGTCTTGGGTATAAAATGAACCAGCCAGCATTTTCATGGGTCGATGAAAAAAAAAACACTAGGAATGTAAACTTATGATGACAGGATCTGGAGTCGAACACGGGTCGTCTGGAAAGTGAGCTCGCTATTTACCTCGACGCTGCCTTGTGTCAAAATTATTAACATGTTGGCCAAGTCTTCCAACTTAGTACAACAATTCGCTAATATATGAAATCTATTGCACGGTGAGTTACTGTGTTACTGCTCCGAACATACCAACTTCTTCCAAATGTACACGTTGGTGTGCACACTGCCTGAACCTTATTAGATTGACACGGAAAACTGTAAATTATATCTATTGTTTGGAACTGTTTTGACAGATTCAATCCTGCGTAGAATATTTTTATGTACACGCAAATTTTACGTGTTCAGTGACCTGCTTAAAAGGCTCGAGGATCATCTAATAACTGTTCAGTAGGTTACTGCATCATATAGCATATATTTGTAACTCAAACAATGCGGTGTAGTGGTCAGAGAACTCGCCTACCACAATGGTGATCCGAGTTCAATTTCCGACAGGGCTTCACATTTTCGCGGGTCGGAAACTTGATGGAGGCTCCTTTTAGCCACGTGTTTTTTTTAATATACTCCCTCTTCTTATTCTTTGCATTCCAGTATTCTCATATTTACTATAGCGTTGAAGGCATCTCAACCCAACGCTTATCAAGTATATGCATTGCACTCTCACACGTCTTTGTTTCCCTGAAATTAATTGTGTGTCCGAATTCCTTCAAGGCGTTTTAAATAACTGATATCAAATTGCAAAAATACATATATAATAAAGATTTTCTAATAATTTTTATGATGTTTATGTCAATTATACAACACTTGCATTTTCCTAACATGATATCTCTCGGGAGGCAAATTCAAGATGAAGCAGAAGGATACACAAAAATGAATAAAACAAACGAAAAAAAAAAAATGCTTTGTTTTGAAACTTTCTCCAGTAAAGGCAAACAGTTATCTTCCATGTAAAATATATTTTCTTTTGGGTGGATTGTGTAAAGAGTGCCTATGATGTTCAGTGCTTCAAAAATGCTAAACAGAAGGAGGATGTTTCAGAGCGAGTACGACAACAGCAGACCTCACGTCAACACTAGCAGAACTGCCGTCGACAACCGAGGACATCCGCACTGGAGAAGATCCGGCTTGGGTGAGTTAGTTCAGCATATTTACATAGCTATAACCGTCGTGACTTCGGATTGTTTCTTAGGCAAGGGACGTCTAGCTGCATCACGAATGGTTAACAGGACTATTTTCTATATTTATACGTTACCAAAAATAATATAAGTCAGTGCATATTATATCTTACCTACTTCACCAAATCGAATCTTGTAGGTAACCCTTGGGCGACCAAATAATTGTTTTTTTTTTTATATAAATCAAGTAGCCTATATTTACTAGGTGTAAATGATATGCTGGTTTTTATTAAATGTAAATTATTTCGACCGTTTAAATTGTTCTTGTCGGCCATATGTGAATTTAGGTGTCGTAACACACTACATTTAGTATTGTTATTTAGTTCTAATCTGTGACTTGGATTACTATATTATTAATAACAATCCTTATACATAAAATGAAGTGCCCCACTTTCACACTCATCAAAACAGAGCCCAAACCGCCGCACATAGAAACACGATATTTAGACTAGCGCCTAGATCCAGGACCTCTAAGCACAGTGACGCATGCGCACTGCCGCGTTCCTTCTCCTTGCCGCCCCTATCACACTGTGTACCCCCGCCCTACCGCCCATCGGCCAGCGTATTGCCTTGCCATCATTCACCACCACCACCACTTTTTTCTCTTCTATTACATTGACAATTTGAATACATGTTCATCGCGTGTGCCGTGTAAACATATCTGCTGAAAGTACAAGCACAAAAGAGCCAATTGAATCTAATAAGCTCGTTATTGCAACGTAAGCAAATGGCGGTGAAAAAGTGGCACTTAAATTAAGTTCTGAATCGCGGAAGCGTGCGTTGATTAAGAAAATGACCGAAAATGAAAATTTCACACAAACAGAAGAACTCTCGGTAGTAGAAAAACCTCTTTCTCTGGTACATCTATCATTGCTGGAACTTCGGAAATGCAGGAGTTCAGATTCGCATCTGAAAACTACTCCCTGACAATATCCCGTCAAATAAGAAATTTACTCTACAAATAAAACTCCCCCCCCCCCAAAAAAAAATAAATAGGTGTACAAACCAACAAAAGTCTTTCTCGAAACCAAAGGAACTTGAAGCCTTAAGGGTGTACAAGAGCGTTAAAATCATAATTTTATATTCTAATGAAGTATTGTTAGATTTGTAGACGATACTTGTGAGTGCATTTTACTTTTACGAAACAATTTTAGCTCTCATAGTTTTCTCATAACGGGGTGCCAGTGTCAAATTTGCTTGTTATGACGCCATGCAAATAATGAAAACCAACTGACATACTTAAACAAAATAATTCGCTGTGAACTTTCATCCCATGAGCTATGCAATAAAACATTTAAAAACCCACACATAATATTTTGAATTAAAAAAAAATTTCAAAATTACAGAAAAAAGTATCAAATTCAGCAATTATTAAAAAATATAAAAACAGTTCGCGGAAATATTCCAAGTGTTTGTTACGTAGCCCATAGCATGCTATTTCACTGTGAATTATTTCATGTACTTCAGTCAGTTGGTTTTCACTATTTTCATGGCAGCAGGACATGCAAATTTTTACTTTTGACGTATCGTTATGAGAAAAGTACACCAACTAAAAATGTTTCGCAAGAGGAAAATTGCACTCACAAGTATTGTCTACAAGATCAATACTATTTCATATAAATTTAAAATTATGACTTTATTGCACTTGAACACCCTTAAGTACACTGCTACCACGCGCTTAAAATGCGTTGCCTCGTGTCTTTAAATACGTTTTTTATGAAACTGTTCCACACGTGCCTATTGTGCCAATGTGCTAAAAGAAAATGTACTTCAAACAATGACTGACAGATACTTTCAAAACATCACATCAATTAGAAAAATAATTTCCGAACCCCTCAAAATGGCTAAAAACTGATTTTTCAATATGATATATATGAACAACTATTAATCGGATTCATGTGAAACTATTCTAAAAACACGCAATGTTCTTCGCTTTAAACTTTTCACTAATAAAAATATGGGGTCACCACTGAAAGTGTCAGGCGAGTGATTTACGATACCACTCTACGCCGTTCCAGTTGTCTTGCGCTAGAGGTGATACCGCACCAGATAAACCGGTAAACTTCGCCCTTGGTGCCGTGACTCACTCACACAAACAAACGGCTAGAAGGCGAGTGTCTTAAGAATTGCAGCAGGCATCATACTCAAAGGAGAAAACAAATAAATATTTCATGTAATAGAGAGCACATAAATAATAGTATATATATATATGTTTATCTATAGTAAATAAGTTACCATTTTACTTCGGTGTTTGTATCGCTGGAGAAACCGCTGTTCATTGTGAGACGAAATTTCCTCAGTCCTGAACTCAGCAGTACCAAATAAGGAATTCTTTTTTCGACACAAACTAGTTTGTATTTAACGGACTAAATGTGTTGTGTTTTGTGTGATTATAATTGTATTTAGATAAAAACGGGAACTGGTGTTGATACACTCGTTAAATGTGTTAAGGGTGTTCATTTGCGATGAAGTAATAATTTTATATTTTATGAAATAGTATAGTTTTGTAGACGATACTTGTGAGTGCAGTTTCCTCTTACGAAACAATTTTAGCTGGCGTAGTTTCCTCATAACGGTGCGTCAAAGTCAAAATTTGCTTGTTCAGCTGCCATGCAAATAATGAAAATCAATAGACTTACTTGCATTTAATAATTCACAGCGAAATAACATATTGTGAGCTAAGTAATAAAACATTTGTACAATCCCGCGAACAGCTTTTGTATTTTAAAAAAAATTGCTGAACTTTCTAATTTTTTCTGCACTTTTGCGATTTTTTTTAAAATTCAAAATATTACGCTGTGGGTTTTTCAATGTTTTATTGCGTAGCTCATAGAATGTATTTCACAGTGAATTATTTTGTTTAAATAGGTCAGTTGGTTTTCACTATATGCATGGCAGTGTAACAAGCAAAGTTTGAATCTGACACCCCCTTATGAGAAAACTATGAGAGCTAAAATTGTTACGTATGAGGAACATATACTCACAAGTCTCGTCTACAGACTAACAATATTTCATAAAAATATAAAATTATGATTTTATCGCTCTTGAACACTAATAAGGACCCTCCCTGAATGTGTGTGTGAGATTAAAAATTGATGGAGTTGTAAGGGTGCCTCTGACCGATATATGACATGCATTATCGCTTCTTCACGCATGTCATTTAGGTGGTGTGCAGTGCACAGTGACTAAATTATTTTATTTTTGGGCAGAATAGTTCAAAGTCTAATGCTTGTTTGTCTTGTTTTTTTTTTTAATCCGGGTTTTTTTTCAGATACAGCCTTGGAATCTTTTTTTTTTTTTTTTTTTTTGCAGTTTTGAGGGGCCCGAAAATTATATTTCTTGTTAGACTTGACGAATTTTTTAAAATAATGGCTACATTGTTTGAAATGTGTGATCTTTTCGTAGAATTACAAATATAATGAGCGTTAAATAGTTTCGTATAAAAAGAATAGTCATAACTCACTACAACGTTTATTATCGCGGGTAGGGAGAGTAGAAGGGTGGAGTTTATTTTGTAAGTCTATATAAAAAAGAGTTTGAATTGTACTTTATTTTATTTCTATTACTCAACAACGGTTTAAATTCACGTTAAAGAAATTGCACATTGTGTTGTTTACAGTGCCGGAAATTTCCTATTGTGTTAAGTGTTAGTGAAGACGTTTCGGTTAGCCCTTAACATCTGGTCATTAGTACTGGCGAGGGATGACATGTTGTATGAAACAGCGTCGGAATGAAGGAGTGAGGAAACGGAAGATCCCAGGGAAAACCCGCCGATCAGCGACATCTTCAGAACGATTCCCATACGCGAAAATATGGGGACCGAACTTGCCGGGAGTCGAGCTCGGATTGACTTAGTGGGAGGCGAGTGCTCTAACCACTGTACAAACCGCTGCCACTTTACGCGTTGTGAAGAGATTCCTTTTAGTGTTATTTCAATATTTACGGTGACACATAAAAGAAGAGTTTTATACAAAAAATATATAACATGAATAATAATATACGCATTTTCATATTAGTGTTATTTTAAAAAAAGTTAATGTGACATTGACTGTTCTACTTTATAGTAGCAACAAATTTACAAGTTAAATACCTGTGTAAATAACTGCATATTACTGTGTTGTAACGAGTGTAAAAGGAAATATAATTCTTAAAATAAGCATTTTGAAACATTTAATGTGTAGTAATTATTTAACATCTGAGAGAAAACAAAAACATATTTTCAAGTTGACGTGTGATTATCGCCCTTTAAAATTCTTAAGTAAGGAAAGTTGTTTTAATTATCGTCATTTTAATATTTAATGTAGGCCCTACATGATGTTCAACAATAAAACACATAACCAATTGAATCCTAGAAAAATTATCAGCAGCTCGATTCTTTAACCAACTTTTTAAAATAAAAAAAAAACGTACGTACATACATATTTTTTTATAAAATATTATTCACATTGGCTATCCCACCTCGCCACTGTGCCCGACACATCCCATCCTCATTTTTTATGTGAAACAGTAAATTTAATGTGTCCCGAGTTGATTCTGTGACTAATATTACCAGATGTCAGTGGTTATTAATGTAAGATTTAAAATTATTATGATTTTGAAGAGTTTGAAAAATAAGTTCTTGAAGATATTATTAGAGTAATATTTATTTGAAATTATTATTCGAAGTTAAACAAAGAAATACTAGTGTAAAAAATAATATTCAAGTTTTCATATTAGTATGTTGTTTTTAATATCAGGAAATACATTTCATTAAACAATAAACTTTATTTTAAAAAGTTACATTGACATGACTGTTCAACCTTATACCGGCAAAACCGACAATTTTAAAAGTTAAATACTAATGTAAGTAACTTGTTTATTATTGTTTTGTAGCGAGTGTACGGGAAGTGACGTCCAAAAATAAGCATTTTTTAACATTTAATGTGTAGAGTCTATTCAATATTGGTACTTAAAAAAAAGTTTTAATATTCACATATATTTATTGCTCTTTAAAGAGTTGTTTTCAGGTAAACAGATTTTTTTATTTTTAAATTACCGTCATTTTAATATTTAATTCACAATGACGTTCAATAATAAAAAATAACATGTATTCGACTTAGATATGAATCCTTAGAAAATTATCAGTAGCTCGATTGTTTAACAAACTTTTTACAGCTAAAAAAAAAAAAAAATAAGTGCATTCAAATTTTTATAAAATATTACGCTCATTGGTACCACCCCCACACCACTGTGCCCAACACCTTCCGTCCTCATTTTTTAATACGGCAAAGAAAATTCCTTCAATTCTTTCCGAGCTGATTCTGTGACAAATGTTACTAGACACATTTCAGTGACCATTTTATACGAATACAAATGTACACCCAGACGGGGTTGGATATCGAACCCAGTAACTTTCGCATTTCCCAAACAGTAACCGGAACATAACAGTGCTATGGTAAAACAATAGCACACGTTGTTGAGTATATTTCAATAGCCGTGTTGAAGCTCGTTGATGAGCAAAATATATTAACTCGTGAAAATCACCTGTGAGAAAAATGACATACAGTCATTTACTGTGTTGCTAGAGGCTAATGTAAAAAAAAAAAAAAAACAATATTGTGAGAAGACGACACAGCATCATTTCAGTTATACTTCGTATCCGAGTGACGCGCGGCAAAGGAATCGCTTGTGTAAATTAATTCATACTCCATAGGTTACCCCAAGGAGCATATAAAGGACCCTTCGTAGATTGTGAATGCGTGTAGGGGAGTATGGCTGGCGTATGAAGGGGAAGGCTGGAGAGTGAGAGAGTATGGTGGGTTGGAAAGAGAAGGGACGAGTGAAGGGGAAGGTGTTACTGCGCATGCGTCACTGTGCTTAGAGGTCCAGGATCTAGGCGCTAGTGATATTTAGAGGGTGGCTTCCCATTTTTTTTTCCTTCTGAATTCAAAGATTAAGATTGTGAAAAAGAGGTTAAATGTGTTTTCAGAGAATCCTCGATACCGCGTTAATACGTTGACATATCGACGTGGTTTTAGCTTCAGAATGAAGCTTACGAAAATGCATGTTACCTTCTTTTTCGTTTTTCGAAATTCGAAAATTAAGGGGTGAAAAGTCGTAAAATGGGTTTTCAACCAACCCTCGATTACTCTTAAACCAGTTGAGATATAGATGTGATTTTATTTCAGAATGAAGTTTACGGAAATACTTAAGATGTAGTTTCAGGATTTTTTTAAAATTCGACCTCAAAGGGAATTAAAAAATTAAAACGTGGTTTCAGTTAGTCTTCTGTATCTGTCAAACCTGTTGAGGTATCAAGATAGTTTTGAAGAATAATAACGTTTACGTAAATACCTAAAAAACTATGTCATGGCTTTTCAAAACTCGGCAGTTCAAGAGGTGTCAAGTTGTAAAATGTGCCAAAAATTAAAAAAAAAAAAAAAAAGGTATGAACACGCAGAAACGATTACAAAGTTGTTTCTTTTTGCCATACGTATACCTCTTTGGATACGGCTTATACACGTTTAATTTCTTATGAATTCTGTTGATCTGTCTTGGCGTAGTAGTTTGAAACCATGGAGGTAAAAAATAGTCAGGAGATGGCTTGCTGTGACGTAGTTGAAGCCAGATTTTTGGGTGTTCCATAATGGCACTGACGCCTATTTGAGATTACGGACACTTGTGTTGATGCGCCCCTTAACAATAAATCCATCTCAGAGTAGTGCGAATTAGCGATGTAAGGAACAAAATGTATTAACAATAAAATTTCTTGGACCAGGTACGTCATTACGAACTTTTTAGAATTGTGATTGGCTATGGAACAGGCGTTTGCCAAAATGGGACACCCAAAACGGCGGCTTCGCTTAGCTCCCATACATTGCCATAGGCAGGGCCACCCCCTGTTTGGAACACTGGTAGGAGGTTTTAGGAAATATTGTACAAGGATAATGTAGGAAACTCATAAGAAAAACACGAGACGTTTTATTTGATTCCAGCTCCCGCCTACAGGAGCGCTGTTCCTTCTGCTGTAGCGCATTGTTAAATGGGTAGTTTATTGGTATTTATAAATTGAAATGTAATCGTGATTATAGACTATATACGTGCTCTTTTAAAAATAAGAATGTGAATTGTTGCTAGTGTTTCCCTCTCACCGTCGGTAACACGCCTCGCGCTTTAACAATGCTAAAAAGCTGCAGTTTCCCGTATTGTTCTCTTTCGATATTTGGTTTTAGTTTCGATTCTCGTGTAAGGTAAGGCGACGTAGAACTGCTGTGATATTATGTATGCACATATTAGTGGCAGCTGGCAGAAGTGCCATTTTTCTATTTGAAGGCTGAAAATTTAAGGTTGGCTTCCCCTTGCGATACAGACACCCAGTAATTCTTATGTCTCTATTTTTTATGGTGTTTATAAATTTACAGTAGGCTAACGATATGAGAAAGCGTTTATTAATATTTCAACTTATCAAAATAATATTAAAAACAGCACGTATATATTCTAAAATCACGATTACATTCCAATTTATAATGAGTTAAATGTATTTTCCCGATAAATTCTATATCACATAAATCTGGTGAGGAATCGTTACGCTTTGGAGGTTTCGTAGAATGTATTTTCGCCATATCCTCTGTATCTTATTAGCACAGTAAGCTGTTGTTATAGCTTTTCCTTCAAAAATTCCACGCGAGCAAAGTCGCAAACAGACAGCTAGTTTATTTATTAAAAAATGTTAATTCTAAAGAAATTAATACCAAAATTTTTATCACATAGGCTATTTTCTGATGCACACATAGAGGAAGGCTTCAGTTACGGTCACATAAACTTTCTTCAATCCCAGTTCTCATTCCTAAAACTTGCAAAGAAAATCTTAAGTGGTAGTGTAATGAGATGTAATAAGATGAACAGTGTAATCCCGAAATGTTACAGTGTCAGAACACTTCTCTTTTCTAATCCTCCTATTGATCAGAAACAGAAGAGAAGTTTTGTATAAAAAAACACACGATAGCCTTATCACAGTAATGACTGTATATTAATAAAGAGAACATGCACATCAACAACCATGTGTACTAACATTTTTCTCTAACACACAACGAAAATCTAATGTTAGATCTACCGCTCTTATATAAGAAGTAGTGATGTAGTGTCGCTTGGCTCTGCCTCCACTACATACCTGGATGAACAGATTACTTTTCTGGTTATATCGTGGTTTGTCGCACTTGGCTTAGCACTGTGTTTGTTCGTGAAAATAGTATAAATTACGGTGTATGGATTACAGTACCTCTACTGTACAGCATTGTATATCGCTTGTAGAATCTGTGTACTACACCAATAAAATAACGCACAAGAACATTACAGGGTATAAAAGTTTCACTACTAATACAGATAAAATATTAAGCACTTATTGAAAAATAATTGTGAAAAATTAAGTTAACTTCGACATATTAAAATAAGTGTGCACACAATTTTTTTTTTTTTTGAAATAATAAAGAATATGCAAAACGCTGCAGACAATGTTTGTGACAAAGGGGTGAGTGTGAGATTTTGGTCAGCGCTTAACATCCAGGTCTTTAGCTCTGGTGAGGGGTGACGTGAGGTGAGTATGGAGCAGCGCCGGAATGAAAGGGCGGGGGAAACGGGAGATCTCCGAGAAAACCCGCCGACCAGCGGTATCGTCGAGCACGATTTCCACATGCAAAAATCCGGGGATCGCAATTTTATGTTTATTTTACCACAGAATATGTATGTTACAAATATATATATATATAGAAAACCATTTTCAATACGGTATGTTTTAGACCTGTCAAATTATTTTTTTTGCTAAAATCTTAAAATGGAATTAAAAATCAAGTACACAAAAAAAAGTGTTGTATTCCTGTTGCAATTAGGAAAGATCACTCTTCCGTGTACAATATGTCATTTTCAACGGAAAGAACTGTATTTGTTTCAACCATTATAAAGGTAACAACTTGTTGGTAATGCAGCCAATACGCAATGCACAATTAATTACTGACTTGCTGATTTTCAAACTTAACCACAATCCCAGTTATACCATTATTTCACTGAAATCTTGTCTGTCGCCGTAATATGAAATAATACATTTGCAGACTCTCTCAATTAACACAATACTTGGCTTGTTTCTTTATGCAAAATAAAAAAAATACATTGGGCCATAAAGTAAACCAAACTAAGTAGGCCTACTTTTGCGCTGCACCACGACAATAACTTATAATGCAATGGCATAAACACTTCCATTTTCACTATATATCACGTAATAAATTATTGTACTGAAACAACGGTAAGTTCACAAACTTCACAAAATCAGTCTGAGCACTTGCACACAGACTCGTCTGCTACATAAGCTCACAATTCCACAACTGGTGGCATGTCAACTTTAGGAAGCTGCAGTTCAGAACTGGTTGTTGGCAGCTGTAGCAATCCTATTATACCGGTGCCTCACTGATACAATAACGTTTGCTGACGTCGTATAATCTAGATTCTAGAGGGTAGGTACTCAGGGTTGCGTAAATAATATTCAGACGATGATTTTCCTGAAACAGAACAATTATCTTAGTAGAGCAACCCGCAAAATAATTTGTTTAATAGAAGTATTTACATAAACAATTAAAGATTGTTTCAGCTGACAAAAGCTGGAAACATTATCAAGATAAAATCTCCAACAGCATATTTTCTATATATGATTTCACATCTTACAACTTTAACACAAATGTTGACGATGACTACTGTAAATCACATTAACATACTCTTAATTCTCTATGAAACATTAACTTAAAAGGCATTCTTGAACCGATAAGACTTGTAAGAAAAATACAAACCTATGCATAACACAACTTAATTGAACACAGCTTTAATAAGTGTCTGCTAAGTCTACCCGTTAGTTGAATTTAATTTCCGCTTCAGTGGCAAATTTTCAGAATGGTCGATATTACACTTTTCACACATACCTAACAAGGCCTATCAAAATTAATGCATTTCAGGATTGATCCTACTATTTTTTACGATTCTGAAAATTTTTATTTTCTATTTAAACAAATCGCTAAATTTCAATTATTAAAACAAAACAATATGAATTACCTAATATAACAATGCTAAGGCAGACATTCTTATATAGGCATACTTCAGTTTCCGGGCACACGGTTGCGTTTTCCATCCAGTGTATTGCCATCAGAAGATACATATTTGCTCTTAGAAATAAACAAGTACAACGAAAGTGTTATTTATTTATTTATTAGCATCCTGTGGTTTCATTTTCACAATGAAAAGGATTTGTCAAATACTGCACAATGCGTACAATAGATATACAATACATTGAATAAAATAAACACAGTAGAGATTTCAGAATACAGCAAATACAATATACAATACAATGTGTAAACTGTTTTCATACATTTCACAACAATAGTTTGACAGAAATTTACATACAATTTTTTTCCCTTTCATACATAATTGACACAATTTTTTTATGTTGCAGACATAAGTCAATGGTCAGCTTGATGTATTAATAGCTATAGTTCAGTGTTTGGTATTTATATTTAAAAATTCATCAATTGAATAGAACGCTGCATTTGTTAGGTATGATTTTAAAAGTCATTTGAATTTATTTAGGTGTTTAGTGTCAGCTTTATGCAAAGACTGTGGTAGGTTGTTTAATAGTTTTCTACCGCTGTGATAAGGGCTTTTTTTTCGGATAGTACAGTTCTATTTGATATTGGTGTAGTTTATGGTGACTACGAGTATTGTAGTTGTGAATCTCCTTGTTTGTGGTATAGTTAGTGTTTTTGAGGGCAAAGATTATTGTATGAAATATATAAAGAGAATGTATTGTTAATATGTGAAGTTGTTTAAAATATTTCCTGCAAGACGTTGGAACTTTTATGCCAGCTATTATTCTTATAATTTTTTTCTGTAATCTAAAATCCTTCTTCCAATTTGTAGACTGCCCCCATAAAATAATTCCATATTGTAGAATAGATTAATTACCTTCTCTATCACGTTTATCTGAAGACATGCAAGTACAAATTCAAATGAACTCTGTAAACACACTTGTCACTTCTCACTTGCACTATGCCAATTATTAAAAGAGAATTATGTTGTACAGTTGCACAAATTTTGTAATTTTCACGTAAATAAATGCAAGATGACTTGGTTGATAACTGCATTCTGCTCTCTCGTGCGAAAAGTTAAAAATATTCTTTAAAAATTCCAATGAATCACTCATAAAATAGATGTCACAAAGGCACTGTTTGTCATAAATCTATGAAAGAGAAACAGCAAAAATGTGTGTTAACAGTGGGTAATTGGTCTACTAAATTGTACATAATATAGGCTTGAAGTATTTTTATTGCTCTAAATCCACACGTGTCTGTTAATTCTGCTTGGGTGGACCTATGTAACCAAGGAACGGCGTGTCGCATTTAGTACTGTACAAGCAATACGAAAAAGTTCCGCTTAAAGAACTTTTTTTTTTCGTGAAATAAAAGCGAAGTATAGAAATGTGAGTTTGCGAGAAGAGGTGAAGAGGCCGTAATAAATATTTAATAATGTTGAAAATGTTCAAAACATACGTTAGCTCATCAACTATTGTTTTAAATCAATATATCAACATGAAATGTTGATTACACAAACTTTTGGTTAGACCTGTCTTATTTTTTCTTGTATAATTTCATTATAGTTTTGTGTCGTAGTGAACTATGCATAACTGTAGAGAAACAACTATTCTCTACTGAGTTAAAGAAAAATGTTAGGCCTACATAGCATTTTAAGCTTCTTGTTTTTAATTTGGCTGTATTAACATTCAATTCATACTTCATATTTAATATTGTAGGAATAGCTTACGCCCCGTGTCCTTCGGAATATTTCTAGTTCGTTTATTTCCTTTTTTTTTTTTTACTGCGTTGTTATTCTGAATTTCTGAAAAAAAAAAATGTAAAATAAAAAATTCTAAAACCGGTTACCCATTCGTTTTAAAATGTAACAAGTTTTGTAGATACTGAGTAGGCCTATACATTTTATCAATACATCGAATACTCAATACAATATTTTTCTCCTTTAACAGATTGCATACCATACCATTGTCCATGTGAATTGAGATCCTTGATACGAGTGCTTTCGTCCTCCTTAGCAGAACTGCTGAAACTAAATAGTGACCTTGCACTCCATTTTTACAAGCAGCAAACAAGATACATAATAAGTTACTATCAGTTATAAGCTTATGTTTCCTTATTACAGCTTCGCAATAGACTCGCAATAGCGCAGCTTGTAAACCTAGACGATTTGTTCACATTTGATAGGCTAGTGGCACATGATCGCCGCTGGAACACCTCCGTTGTTACAGAAATACGACAACTCTGATAATATTCTGTGCGTATCATGCGTATCACAATACTGTCCAGCGTAGCAGATAAAATAAAATATTAAAACAAATCCTAGCATAAAACTCGATAAAATATGTTTTCTATTGAATTACTGTACAAATAGTGACGATTTTGTAGTCTTTCTTGTGGTGTAGCATCAATTTAAATCTCGATTAGTTATGTGTTTTGTTTAAATTCTGGCCCTAGCTTAAAATTCAGTGTACCGTAGGTTATAAAACAATTTTAAATTTATGTCTATTTTAGTCTTCAACAAGTTAGGCCAAAGTCCACTGACTGTGAGCAAGAAGAGTTTTAAAACTATTGTTTTTAAATGGTTGGCTGACAATCCTTTTTATAGCATTGATGAATTTTTGAATTGTTCTGTAAATGTTGTATTTTAGTTTCTGTGTATGATATTTACTTACTTGTCTTAGTCAATTTCTCACAAGTCTTAAAGCCTGTACAAACAAATATAGTCTCCATATTTAAAATATCTTTGATTAATTTGCCATAGTGTAGACAGAAATTGTCTTACTTTTTTATTTTGTGTTTACTATCTAGTCGGCCCTTGTCAGGGGCACGGCAGTAGAAGAACAGGTCTGGACACTCGCCTGGAAACTTGACCCCCTTGTTGTTTGGCTGCAGTTCTCCAAGTTACCGTGAATATTGTGTTTTATTGGCGCTGTAATTAGGGCGGTCGGACTCAAACTCCGTCCACTTCCTTCCCACTAAGATAAACAATTTGTCGAAACCTGTCCTTCTACGGCCGTGCTGTGGATGAGTGATTTTTTTTTCCTGCTGCGAATTGTGTACTTGCTTTTCTTGTTAGGATAGATTTTGTGTCAAATCGCGTATTAATTTTAACAAAAATAATGCTTGTTTAGTTTGATGATAGTGTGATGTTACTTGTCAAAGTTTTAAAATGTGTTTGAATCACATGTTCAACGAATTTCGTTGCCATACACGTATTTATTCGTATAACAAAAACTGGTTTGTAAACGCAAATTTTGCTGGATTTCGTGTGCTATGTCTGTAATATTTATTTCGTTAATTTAATGTATTGCATTCTATTGCAGAGCAAAGTCGTTATTTGTAGCTTTGCTAATTTTTGATAGTGAAGTGTGGATAAAAGAAATCACAATTTCCAGCAAAGCCTACAAATAAAATAAAGTTCCTGTATAACTTTCACTTAAAATTGTACCTTAAAAACACGACATATAAAGGAGATCAATATACAGAATAAAGTTAAGAATAATAAAATTCACATTTTTCTAACACGAGAGAAGGAAAAAAATATACACAGGTTAGCCATTCTGTGGTTGCCAACAAGAAATTTCCCTAATTTTTCATACAATAATATCGAAGTCTTATTTACCTGTACTATTTGCAAGCACATGTTCCTTGTAATTAAAAGTAACTTCGAACAGAAGTTTTGCTAATTACATTTTTACTATGCAGCAAATTAAATTTTAAGCCCTGCCGAGTTCGTTTTCATGCTTGTCAAGTTGACACTTTTATAATCTATCAGAGCTTCAAAAACGCGTTCGGCATAAAGCATTGAGTGTCCACTCTGCACTAGTACTTTATTTACTGTATGGCCCTTATTCTATGTTGTTTGGGGTTGTTTATATTGTTATAATGATTATTAATAATTTTATGAAATTCGGAACACATATGTATTTTATTTGCTCGATCTGTAGAGATGTTTCATTAAGAATATTATTAAATTCTAACACATTGAGCTGGAACTTGCCTCTCTGGATTCATCATTTAATGATACATATTATCTGCCAGATGCAGGGAAGTATACGCCAGAAGGTGAATGTGTTTTATCAATATGTAAATGGATTTTGTTTTTTTTTTTATTTTATTTGGACCTGATCTGAAAATTTTATAATTAGTATAAAGTCTAACGCACCCACCGAATCCCTATAATTATAGATTTACTGTCTTATTATTTATTATCTACCTAATACTGGCACAACAGGTTAGTGGAATTTATAATAGTTGTTCGTCACTGCATCATTATCACTCAGTTTTAAGTCTGAGTTGGCGCCCTATTTCAATTTCTTTATACAAACATTAGTGTGGCATTCTGTTTATGTCTGGCAGGATTGTGTTTCTAATTGTACCTAGCAATATATCTTTGCTACGTTCTCGGACTAATGTTTAATTATTTTGAATTATTAACATTACTAAATTATAGCGTATGGAACCAGCACTATGGTATTTATGTTGCTGTGTCTGAAAACTACTTTTAAGTTATAAACTTTTCTGAAGGGTTTAAGGTTAAATCTGATTTGGTAGTTATCACTTTTTTTAAATCATTTTTTCTTACCTTTTCGCCCGCTGCTGTTACCGTAAAAATATATTTATGGGACTAATTATGAGCACGCGCATAAAATAATAAGTGGCATATTTTATAAGTATTGCTTATGTAAATTCCAAAGACTGCTTGTTACTCTGTGTTGCTAATCTACAAACGCTTCTAACGACCGTACTATACACCATTCTGGAACATGCCTCGTACTGTAACAAATTTTCCCAATAATACTGATATTACACTTTTTAAATCCCTCTGTCCTTTCGCAGTTACAGGCTGTTGTCACTAAAACACCAAGAAGTTTTTTAATACAGAAAAAACATTCGGTTCAGAAGAAAACGTTTTATTAAAAACAATTTACTACGGCATGTGTCACACACGGTCGTAAAAATCACGTAAGTAACATTATATGCGCATGTACGAGAGTAAGTTACACTGCTGTGCTCAGAAGTGAATTTTAACAGAAAGAGAATAGCAATTCAATTTTGAAAATGATTTCAAGGTGTAGTGATTGTAGTCCAAGAACATCCTGTCGCGTTAATTCTTTATATATCAAATAGAACAATTTTTCATCACTATGTAACTATAAGGAAGTTAGTATTTGATAACCCCTGATAGTATTCCACGTTATTTCAGGTACATATCCTTTTTGCTGGCAGTGCGTGGTCTGACATGTGTAATGCCAATCACATCATCAGTGTCGATCTGTTCGATGTAAGCTTGATGCAAACGTGTCTAACAGCCGATGCCAGGTAGTGCCGCAAGAGCATTTGTAACATTCATAACGTCTCACATATTTGATCATGTTTCAACGATTACCAAATGTATCCCTGTTTTGGGCGGAACATTCACAAAGGAATGCGGCTGTTTTGCTCCGAACCAGGCGAATGTAGAAGTACAGCGGTACACATTATACTCACTGAGTGTCCTAGCGGCGACATATTTGTAGTAGTCAGCGGTTAAAAATGACCGTTTTCCACACCAAGTGAACTTCGACGAGATATTTATCTAGCGAGTGGGGTGAGGACAAGAGGTGTTTGTTTCCCCTCTATCACGTCATCAATGAACATAGCGGTCAGCCTGAAGGTATTCAGCTATGTACTGGGAGCTTGCTACATAAAGGCACGTTATGTTCACGGACGAGACCCGTGTTTGTCTGCATCTTGTTTCACAGTATGTGAGGATTTGGCACAATCGTGGCAGTACGTTCGTTACCTCCATCTACATGCAGGCGCACTCATCAGCAATATCCTGAAAGATCAGTCCCAGCGTTAGAGGAAATAGTTTCTGAAGCCTGATTTGCATGATTATCAAACAGACATTGAAGGTTACTTGATATTTAATCCTACGTCGAAAATTCCCAAAACCATTACTGTAAAAAATACTTTGTAAATTTGCCACACGTGCATATAGGAGCGCTAAGAAAGTAGGTATGGTAGAATTGTTTCCCAGACATGCATGGTAGCACTAATAAACTTTTTCTAAAACAGTCAAATGTATACTAAAGTTACCAGACTTGTGTTGTGACAAATGTAAAAGTTTGCATATTTACAAGGCGGAAGTATGATAACTGCCCCATACCGTGTTTTGGTTAATTACTTCCTCAACATTTTAGCAAATTTTTTACGGTGTATTATTTTAATACCTAAACAACCTTCTATATTAAAATAATACTAATAATAAATGCAATCCATCATTTCATATTCATTATAATAAGACACCCTTTTTCGATATGAATGATAAATATTACGGTATCCAATATGATTAAATATCGATTTGATGTTTATCAGAATGATGATGTCAGTAATATCAGACAAATTATTGATGCTGTGGTAAATTTCTTTAACTACAGGATGTTACAGAAATGTACGGCCAAACTTTCAGGAAACATTCCACACACACAAAAAAAGAAAATATGTGATATGGAGTTATGGACATATGTCCGGAAACGCTTAGTTACCATGGTAGAGCTCAATTCCTTACATCTCGTTAAATGTCATAGTAAAAAAACAATTCGTACAGGAGTCGTACGTGTAAAGGCACATGTTATAGCAGTACAGGTATAGTATTAAGTAAGAAATCATGATAACGTGCTCCATGGGGCCCAATCAAGACGTCACCAACAATATCGGCCCAAGCGTTCACAGAAAATCTGAGTTGATGACGTGATTCCACAATCGCGTTAGGATTCTTGTAAGCCCATACATGTTGATTGTGAAAATTTACAATCTGATCTCGTTGAAATGAAGCCTCATCCGTAAATAGCACATTGGCACTAAAATGAGGATCGACACATTGTTGAATGCACCATTCACAAAAGTGTACACGTTGAGGCCAATCAGCTGCCACTAGTGCCTGCACACGCTGCGCATGGTAGGGATGCAGCAGGTTCTCATGTAGCACTCTCCATGCAGTTACGTGCTATCAACGTTACATTGTGTAGCAGCAACTTTTCTGACGCTGACAGTAGGGTTGTCGTCCACTGCACGAAGAATGGCCTCTTCCACTGCAGGTGTCCTAGTCGTTCTAGGTCATCCCCAGTCGCGAATAATAGGCTGGAATGTTCAATGGTCCCTAAGACGCTGATCAATTGCTTCAAACGTCTTCCTGTCGGGGCACCTTCGTTATGGAAATATGTTTCGGTACAAACGTACTGCACCACGGCTATTACCCTGTGCTAATCCGTACATCAAATGGGCATCTGCCAACTCCGCATTTGAAAACATTGCACTGCCTGCAAAACAAGTACGTGATGAACACTAAGCAAGTGGTGCAATGTGCTTAATGCTACGACTGTACAGCAATGCGTGGCTTGCCAACACAAGCAATGCAGTCCAGATTACCTTCCGTCAAGTGGCCCACCTGGCGGTGAACCTAGGAAGTAAAGTACATTGTAAAGAACCAATTCATTGGGTATTTGGGACATTTTCTGTACGAAGTGTTATTTACGATGACCTTTAACTAGATGTAAGGAATTGAGCTCTACCATGGTAATTAAGCGTTTCCAGACATATGTCCATATCACATATTGTCTTTCTTTGTGTGTGTGAATGTTTCCTGAAAGTTTGGCCGTACCTATTTGTAACATTCTGTATAATTCTCGACCATACAGAGTACAAATCGTGCAGGACTTATTACAAGAAACGTCAATCACATGAATTCCATTGCCAGCCACGTCATATGTTACGAAATTGACAGAGATGATAACATGTAAATTCTCCTAGCTGAAACATTCAGGCGGTTAGTTCAGGCTGTAAGTGAGGAGTAGGATCTTAATATTCAAGAAATATCGGAACGCCTGGTGTACAGGATGCCATGACTTGTCCGCTGTATGGAGAGATCACGCATTATTAACGATAGGCAACTAACAGAAATGTTCATGGAATGTGGAAATGACACGCTTAAGTGCATGTGACCGGATTTCGGCGTGTGCGAACCGAACGTTCTCAGGAAATGCAGGGGCCGCAGTGGGCGCCCGCCAAGACGATTCGGGTTCGATTCCCGGTGGGGCCGGTCCCCGGATTTTCGCATGTGGGAATCGTGCCAGATGATGCCACTGGTTGGCGGGTTTATTTCGGGGATCTCCCATTTCCTCCGCCCTTTCATTCCGGCACTGATCCATACTCACCTCATGTCACCCCTCACTCACTCAGAAAACGTATTAAGGGCTTATTTTCCAGCACATGAAATGTTTAACCGATTATTCTTTGACACTTGCTTCGGTTAGATTCTTCCTCGATACAGGTAACACAAATGACGTAACTTCTTTCGCTTTATATTTGCTCCAGCTACTGTTATAAGTTACACAGAGGAGAGTTGCCAAGGAAAGGCTGCACTTTAGTTCAGTACCATGCACGTAGGGGCTATGAGGCACCTTACAATTTGAACCTGGGTCGCTCTGAGCACTTACAATCTTGCGGCGGCCATCGTACACATTCTCCAGAGTAATCCACTTGGCAGACAGACATACTGAGCCCTGAACAACTTGTTTCAGAACTTCACAACGATGTCCCAGAAGTACTTCGTCTTAGGAGTCGTGGCAGGAGTCGCTGTGACGTGCGCCGCCATCGCCCTTGTGGCGAAGTTGATGAATCGGCGGCGCGTCACGCAGATGCTGCACCCATAGAGTCACGACCAGGAAAACAGCGAGGTCCAACTGGAGAGCCACAAGAAGCCTGCACCTGGAGAATTCGAGCTGGTTATCTTCTCGAGCAGACCAGTGGCACCCAGGGGCTTCAGGACCATGTCCAGTTGACCCAAGGCGCAGCGACAGTCAAGAGTAAGACTGGTCTGCTGGAGACGCTCTGTGAGCACAGCATGCATTACGCCGATCGCTGCCGGGAGTACTTCCTCTTGTTTACAACTGTACCTTCTCCCTCCTCTCTCCTCGTGAGTCGCGGTGATGTAGTGGTCAGGACACTCGACTCCTCCATCACGACGATCCGGGCTCATTCGCGGTAGAGACACTATCATACAATTTCTCCAGCTTTAGTTTTAATATGAAAACTGATTAAGCTAAGTTGTGGTTATTAACGGACTGTTGTACCTAATATGTATTATTTAATAATTTCCAAGTGTAATAATAAAATTGTATGATACAAGCAAAAATATGAAGTGTTTGGAATATTTTTCGGAAATTTTTTCAGGGGATAATACACTGGAATGTTATTATTTTTATATAATCTACAGTTATTTTACCGTTTGTTCAAAGTTTATTTACACTGGCTTGGTGCTATTACTCTCTCTCTCTCTCTCTCTCTCTCTCTCTCTCTCTCTCTCTCCTGCATTACAGCATGTCCGAATATTAAAAAAAGACATATTCGCCACAAGGGCCCACCAAATACGCTCAAGTCAAAAACATCACATTCATTTTTTTTTGTTACGTCTTAGACAGTAAAAGTGACACTTAACAATGCACGTCTTCTCATTGATAAGGAAATAATTGGTAGAGAAGAAATTTGTATACTTAGACCTACTAAGTCAATGTATTTTAGTTTAGCTGTTCAGAATTTGGCAATTTATATTTTAGTTCTGAAATAACGAATTAATAAGACATTGCATAAACAAATTCCAACCAACAAGATTTCATTGTATGTAATGTTACGTTTAATATAACTTATAAACATCCACTTTAACTGACACTAAAATATTTTTGATTTAAACTATTAATATTCATTTAAAATTTACTTCAAATTCCTACCAACAAGATTTTATTGTATGTAATGTTACGTTTTAAAGAACGAATAAACGTCCACTTTAACTGACACTAAAATATATTTGTTTTCAACTATTAATATTCATTTAAAATTTTACTTCGTATTATATTACTTTCACACACAATGAAGAATGTGACAAATGTTACTAAATTCCTATACCTTTAAGGAATTATCGTGGAATTAATTAGCATCCCAAATAGCAAGAATTAATTGGTCAAATGTGCATATCTTATCGTCATAAAGCGACCCACAGACAGTAAAAATTCGGAATGCACCCGCGGCCACATGTGGCATACATTATGCATAATGGCTATTATGATTGAGATTTCATGTGGGCTACTATTAAAATGATTGCTTATTCCAAATGTGAGACATTGTGCAACTCACCCACGCATTAACCACAAGTGTGCTACAAGCTTTCCTATGATTATGGGTTACTTTACTGAGTCTGCTTGTAGGCCGTTTATTGAAATACTATGTCAATCACTTGAATCTAAGTGTCCCGCACTAAAACTACTTCAGTATTTGGTACAAACATGTTTACTAGCGGACGTTTGCCGCCTCTGCCAACAGTTGGCTAGCTGAAAACTGATTAGCTACTAGGTATCGTAATGAAAGTGTGTAAAATATTTTGCAAAGGTTGCCACCTAGAGTAGCATACTATAATGCCGAACAACAAATACGTGCCGGGCAACCTCTAGCCCGACCAGGCGTTGGACACCGCCCGAGACTCCCACCAGGGGCCTTATGCTGGAGTTTTCAGTCGTATGCGATTAGCCAGTCGAGTGGTATTTGGCGTGTGATTTGTTGTTTTCGTATGCACGAACCATGCGAATATGGTAGTATACGACTTGACCATTCGCAATGCCAGGCGAGCGGTCAGAACCAAGTGACTAGGCAGTGTCACATACGACAGAGCCATGAAAATTATTGTAATGTTTAAGAAGGGTTATTTTTGTTGAAATTTTAATTTTTCTGCAATTCTGTCATTTGAATTTAGAGAAACAATTAGTATTTAACGAATCTGGACGCACATCAGGGCAGCTAGATGATGAGGCCAAATGCTCCACACGCCCAGTAATCCTCACCCTGACCAGGAGACAATGTCGAAAGAAGCCTGTTAGGCGACCACCAGTCTGGCCTAGCAACATCAAAGTTGCTTTCATACGGTAAAATAAAATGCTACCACCGCATATTGTTTGTATTTTTGCTATGTTTGTAAT
The DNA here is from genome assembly GCA_003012365.1 of Medauroidea extradentata. NCBI lineage: Eukaryota > Metazoa > Arthropoda > Insecta > Phasmatodea > Phasmatidae > Medauroidea > Medauroidea extradentata. The sequence goes on along the minus strand of PNEQ01030304.1, from coordinate 22,540 downwards.
TAATAAAAACTTTACTGAAAATATTTTTATTGTTAAGTATCAATAATTTTTTGCGTAAGCAATTTCCATTATTATAGATGTCACGAATGTATATGCGTGACTATAAAATAAACCATAAAGTGGAGAGGAAATAAGAGAGTAGAGCTACTTGCTTTGCAGATATTTCCGCTAGTCTCTGGCCTCGTATTTGTAATCGGTATGTTTTTGGAATTTAGAAAGCATGAAAGGTTGTCACTATGACGGTTTATACAAACTTCGAGAGCAAGTATTTCGCCACACTGACACATATTTATTTGATGCTCTATATCTGGCACTACAATGAAATTCAGAAAGAAAAAATGATCTCAAAGAACTAAAGGTTAAGACATTTTATTCTCGTACACTCGTTTCCAATAACATGTAAGCATTATTTGAGTTACTCGTTGATGTTTGTCCTGTTGACACACTGCCCATACTTACAAACTCCAACCATTCCTCTAGTAAACTGTTCAAGCGAGTTTTTTTTTCGGTTTAATTTTTAAAAAAGGTTCGTTCCGCGAATCCAGATGTAAGGCTTATTTAAATTACGTCGACTCCGCCCGCCTGTGTACAGAAAGAAAGAGACGGAGCGGGAACTTCTTCGAACTTAATCGAATTCAATTGGGACAATGACGGCTATAAATCATGCGTCCCCTTTACAGGCGTGCGACAGTAAATGTTTACTCTTGCCCTTGTTCATTTACGCTGTTTAGGAGGTTAACTTGAGAAGGATAGATCGACTGAGCGTGCCGGTCCGAGAGGCTTGTAATGTTTGGTGTAACTACGTGTAATTTACAACTAGCAGCTCCTGCCAAATGTATTGTGGCGATCTTAAGTTCATTTTGGGTGGTTCGCAATAAAGTGAGCACTTTTGAAGACTGTCTTGTCCAGAATAATTTTAAAAACTCATTTATTGTAACCTTAGAAATTTGATTTTCAGTTCTGAACAATATTTACACTTTCATTGTTACTCAGGGTAATTCGTTTGTATTAAATACGGTAGAAATCTGTCAATTATCTAAAATGAATAAAGTAACTAGGATTTCAGACGTCCGCCCTTTATTCCGAACCACCTGTAAGCTACTTAAGTATTTATTGGTATTGTGTGTATGACGTCACAATGCTTTTATAGCCTACGTTTATTTTGTTTTGTTTCATCAGCGTTTTTTATGCATTGTACGTACCTTAGTAAAATTATTTATAGGGATCCATCACGTAGAAAATGGATCGGTATATGTAATAAATTGTGAAACAAACGTGTAAAACCTAACTCAACCACACGGAAAAAAGTATTTTGTGGTAGCTACAAAATATTTTGTGGGTATATACAATGCAAAATTTATTTTGTGGTCACCACAAAAACATTTCGTCGACATCATTAAAATATTGTGGCCTCCACAAATCATTTTGCGGTTACTGAAAAATAATTTTGCAGGGAAGACTTCCTACAAATTTTTTTCTTTATGTGCAAACATTTGGTTGGCTGACATATTTTGTTCCCCAATAAGAGTTAAATAAAACAACTTAGCCAATACTTGACGTGTTTCATGTATTGCCTTGCGAATAAAAAAATTTTGTTAGATAAAATTAATATTTAAATTGAACTATATAGAAACGTACAAACGTATACGCAAAGACGTTACCCGGTAATCTGGCGGACACCCCCCTAGTTGATCCAATTGAGGTTTGTGCTTAGTTGTACTTAACTGTAATATTATTTGCATATTTTAGTGGAGTGAAAATATAACTTTTTTCTTGGTAGTAAAGAATGACAGCTCGAAGTTTTTTCTGTGTTATCTTCTGACCTTGGAATTGCTTCTTGGCCTCAAGCTGAAATTTTTCTTTGTCCGGACTGCCTTCGTGACTTAATATAACTGCTGTTTATGCCATTTAAAATGACAAATTTTGAGGCTGTTTGCTGAAAAATTACAAAATTTATTTAAGTGTTTTAAATTTGTATTGTTTAGTTCTTAAACAGAGTTGCTTGTTTCTTACTCAAACAACCTCAAAATAAAACCTTTTGAGTGGCACAAAGTCACACCGGTATACGCCAGAAGAAAACCCTACAAATAGGAAATCTTATACAGCGCACAGTAGCCAATCAGATGCAATATCTGTTTCTAGTCTCGAGAAGTCAATAACATACCCGGAGTGTTCGTATGTCAAAGTCACCGTCATGCTATTTTGCGTCTGTATACCTGACTGTCATGTGACTGCGGGCTGGCCGACCTTCCATCAAGACGGCAAGGGTAGAGTTGAAGGTTGGGGAAGGTAGGGGGGGTGCAAATACAATGGCAATCGCCGAAGAGGGCGGACGTCTTCCAGGAAGCACCAACGAAATATTAACCGCGACCCACGGCATTTGTGACTGGCGAGGTTTGGCCGGGCGAGAGAATGCCAGCCCCCAACTCCAGTGCAGGGGGTACATTATTGACGGCGCAGCTGCCAGTCAAAGTCCGCGACGATACCTTCGCGTGTGTGCGGGGTTGTTTCGGGCCCCATGCAGACACACGCGATATTTGCGACCAGATTGAAACCACCACGGTCGAGTCCGAGCTGCGAAAACGCCAGGTAGTACTTTCCTGGGGACCCCACCCGAGCTAAGAACTTCTTCCATAGAGGACATGTAGCCGCGTATACACACTCCTACACAAAAGTTGATGTCCAGCTGCCCCTCAGCCACTATGGGGTCGATGTAAATAAGTTTTTAGCTGAGAATAGCTATTTGGACCTGCTGGTTTGGGGACACCAATCACATGGTTGTCAAGGGCATTGTCCTTGAGGTGACCGCCTATCGCGATGTGCAGAGCTACACACGGTATTCTGTCTGCGTTCTAAGAATGTTGCTCTGTATGTATAATTTTAAGGTACTCCAGCAATCTTCAAAGCATTTTTTGCCACGTAAATCGGCAATAATTGGTGTTTTCGCAGTCATCTACAGATAACGAAAATCCTGGTACATATACTCTTTGAAAAAATATAACTGTGCCGTAAAATTATTTGTATTTTTGAATCGGAAACAAACATTCATATTTACAAAGTTATAAACATTTGCAGACTTGGTATAGTTGTAGACCAAAACATTGCCACTTTGACTGCCTGTGCGGTATGTTGAACATAGTCGACATTGGAGTATGTGTTTGACAGTCTGAATGACTCCACAGTCACACTTGATATCCTCATCTTTAGTGTAGCCCCATCTTGCCAGGTTGATTCTGGATCTCCTACTCTAATATTAGCCCATTTTATACGTCATAAGATGAGACAGAGGCGAGCTATCGGTATGACTGCACGCTAGCTCAGTGACTTGCGCCTAGAGGCTAGGATGTGACGTGGTACGGGTGCTATGTCATCCTAACCGCTTCTGCTCTTCTAGGACTTGATCGAGCGAAATAAATCCACCAGGAAGCTCTGATGAAAAGAAACCGTCAGATGGAAGCAAAGACTCTACAACGGCCAAAATTACTGATCATACACAACACGTGTTTGATGTATTATATTATATACAAATATTGCACCGAGGTTGGGGGCGCAATGGTAACATTCTGGACTCGCATTCAGAATAACCCGGGTTTTTTCCCGTTCCAGCCATCCTGATTTCGATTTTCCATGGTTCTCCGAAATCACACCAGGTTAATGTTGGAATGGTTCCTCACTATGAGCCATGGCCAAATTTTTCCAGAGTCATGCCTGCCCGAACAAATGATTCCGTCTCAAATGCACTCGCTGTTGGCGAGACGCAAAGCCCAACTACTTACCTACCTAGCAAATGCTACAAAACCACTGGGACATATTCAGTAATATTTTTTGTTAACACTATTGCAGTAGTTATTTAAATAACATGTCTGCAAACTCAGTGAAAGTGCAGAAGTAAGTTAGATAGTTGACATCGAAGTGAGGAAATGTAATTCTGTGGTGTCTGGAGAAGTAATGGGAGAGTGGAATATCAAGAGGGCCCTGTCCTACTCTCGTACATTTTTATGTCAATAAATATATGCGGTTTTCATTTTATTTGAAATAACTGGTGTTCTGTGTCATGAAAATACGTCTTACGGGATTGATGAGTGTGTTACATTTGTTTTTCAAGTTGTGGTATTTATATTTATCAACCCATGTTAAGATCCATAATACGTATTTTAAATTTGGGAAATTATATTCTTTATTTAAGGTTTTTGTAACATATTTTTACAGCAACTAAAAAAACGGAAGTATAAAATTTATGTGTTTCTTTCTTATAGTCATTTAAAAAGATTTAGTCTCGTGGAGTTTGTAAAATGACTATAAAATAAGTTTGTCACAATTTTCTTTGCCGCACAAAATTTTGTTTTCCTGCTGGACACTGGCGTAAAAATAATCACCAATATTGACTGATTTAGTTGCTGAAACCTATTGGCCGCCAATAGTAGTGTTCTTTAACATCGATATAATGCAGGTAGGCCTGACGTATGTCAAGTTCTATTAATTTCTTGCCGATGGCTCTATAAAGAAGTAGTGTGATGGTGGCGCGTCCCATAGTAACCATGTTACAGAAACGCGTACTGTACTTGTGGCGTTGACGGTTATTTCAGGAATTAATTCAGTCAATAGTCGCCGACATCATGCTTACAACTCTGACGTGAGGTGTGTTCGGGAGGTCGTTATACTAGTTTTCATGGTGACACCGCTAATCTAAGGCATCGCTATGGAATACATGCTGAACATATCCACACAGTCCGCAAAAGTCTATATTTATAACTGAAGTAAAATGCAATATTAGCGACTTAAAATTGTGTATCCTCGATTTCTGCCATTTTTAAAGCTAGTACCTTCCGAGACTAAACCCTACGGCTGTAATTTTGCTTACTTCCAGGTCAACAAAATTGCTTCTTTTTTCACGCTCTGATAAGAAAATTTATGATTAACAAAATAATTAGACCATTGTCTGCAAATTCTTCGGTATTGGGTTGTAGCCCAGATTAATTGTGTTTTAATTTCCCGGCGTTTTGGAGACGCTGTAGCAGGTCTATACAGATGCACGTGCAAATAGAATAGGCTGCCATCTGTTGTCAACTTTCTCCTTTCTTAATCAACACGTTCATTGTGTTCTTCAAGGTATAAACAATCACTTCCAGCCAATACAAGCGAAAGGGCTGGTAGCGATACATAGAGGACAAATCCTGACAGTGAAGTGAAAATTGTATCCACTTTTTTTATTATGTGGCTTATGACACGTCATTTCTACTGCTTTCACGAATTTTTTCTCCTAGACGAGAGCAGATATCGAAAAACTGTTGCAAATTTTTGTTAAAAATTGTTTTTACATGTTTAACTGAAATGATTGTGTATTTTGTCTTGAAAAATTAGTTAACATTGTAGGCCCATACATTGTTTTTAACAAAACTGTGAACAGTTTTTCGATAACTGCTCTCGTTTAGGATTTTAAAAACTAGTATCGAAAACGCAATAGAAATTATTGACCGTGGCCTATATATGTGCGCGAATGGCACAGTGATGTTTAAATTTGTGTGTAGGCGCAGCGGCGATGTGGTGATCAAACAACTCGCCTCCCACCATGGCGAGCAGTGCGGTCGTTCCTTTTTTTCTCTTTTTTTTTTTGTGTTGGAGAAACGTGGAGGGAGTTGTCTTTTGCCAGCGGGTTTTCTCGAGGAACTGCCGTTCCTCTTGCTCGTGCATTCTGTCGTTGTTCGACTGTAGAACCTCATTTATATAAGTTGACGCGCTACCACCGGGTTGAAAGTCTGCCTGTCGGAGTGTGATACCCTGTCCTCGGGTCCACTACTTACTCGATATTTAATTATTATATTTAATATTATTGCAAGGACATCGGGCAGAATGTTGCACTTAGGTAGTGATCTGGCCACTAGGGTCGCTTGTAGTATTTAACGGCATTTGTCACGAAAGCAATGCTAAAACTATACTGTACTCTTCGCCCGGACGGTTATTTGAGGAACTAAATCTGCCGATAAGCGTGTACTTTTAAGGTCATGCTTGATACTAACGGTGCGTCAGACAAGTATAACGTCTGAAAGCTATACTTTGAACAAAGTGACACAGATAGTTTAAGGCTGCAATTTGTATTAGGTACTAATATTTTTCTTCGTAATAACTAATTTTAAAGTAATTTTTATACCTTGTTGAGCATGTAATTAACGGAAAGGAGTTTTCTAATTTGTTTTGCAATTAAGTAATTGTAACTCAGTTCTCAAATGTTGAATAAAGTGAATAATTATATCGTTTTTAGAGAAGAAAACCATGCCTCATCTGGGCCAAATAAATGGTACTCATTTGTATTAGAATAGGAACATGTAATATCTTGGTACAAACTAGACAAATTTCGTGGTTGCTAGAATGTTTGCCCTAGAATGGGGAAGTCGTCTGTTCAAACACAGCTCCCAGAATGGACTTAGTAACTGCTATAAAGCTCGCTAACTTACAGAGCAGCTAATTTTCAACTATTATAGTTACAAATGGTATTTGTGTTAAATTCAATTGATAGCAATATTTTAATTAAAAGCTAAAATAGAAATATTTTTACTGTTATCTGATCCTATGATACATACTGTGAACAAGACCAAAGAAAAGTTAACAAACGTTATTTTTCTAAAATAATAATAAAAAAACACTGCAAAAATTGTCTTTGAATTTAGCAGCAGTCGTTAAAGTAATGTGCATAAGTTACTGAAAATATTGTTTGTCAGCTATTGTAAAAGTTTGAAATCTTGTGCAACGAAGACCTAGGCCTACGTGTTTCAAGTGTAACCGTTACATAATGGACATAACAATAAAAAAATATTGCAGTCAAAACGTATTGTTACATTCAAAGATTTTAAGAAACGTAAATTATAAATTTAAAGCTACCCACTGAGACTACTAAGAGAATAAGCTACACAAGTTATACATGTTCTAAATCAAGAAAACGTTTTCTCAAAATACGTTAAGCAGTTATCATCTCTTCATTTCATCTGAAAAAAAAAATGTATTTTATGGTTAATTGAATGCACGATTTACTATACATAATTTGTTTTAAATTTGAAAAATTTGTAATCATAAAATTGTCTCGTGTGTTAAAAATAACGTTCTCGTTCAGAGGCAGCTATCACGTTTTGTTTTCTCGCTGTGTAAGGGTGGCTGCACTTCCAAGATGTCTGAAACGTTTGTGGTGTGCAGTGGTAAAGCGATTAGCCTACACTGGACGAAGTACGAATGACGTCTGAACAAACACGAGCACATTTTCGCAGGTGTGGGCGACTTAAACGAATATGCAGCTTGGAAGCAGTGTTCAAGCTCTCTTCTTAGTGGCGTGGAGTTTGCCTGAGAACATAGTAAACTGCATATACGTAAAATAGATCGCAGGCTTTCGCGGCCGTTGTCTGCATTTTCTTGGCTTATGGGTGTGAGCCGCGTCTGAAGATTGTCCTACCTGGTTTAGTTTTTTTTTTTTTTTTTTTTTTTTTTTTTTTTTTTTTGCTCTCTGTGAATTAGCGAAGTTTTGAAGGGTCTTGCTCCTCGCGTTGGATTTTCCATACATATAACCCGAAGGATAGATGCCAGTCATGCAGCTATTTTACATTTTGTTAAACAGTTGTTTTAAAGAAACTTATAGCTCTTTGCTGTCTCACACAAATGTCCAACGAAAATAGTATCCTATTGCAATTTTTTTCCACATTTATTCGAACATTGTGGCTTTGAAATTCCTTTAGTGTTGCATCTTCCACAGAGTTACCTTTGAAACGGCAAAAATCTAAAATTGGGATTAAAAATTAATTCCTGCACTAATTACGTTATAGTTAAAAGTAAAATATTATGTATTTATGAGTTTATTTCAAGGTGATGTAATTGTTACACACTGTTTCGTATAACTTCCGTAAAATTTGACAGCTTATATCATGTAATTTTTGTCACACTGCAAGACAAAATTTACAGTTCATATAGTGCAACGCACATCACAGGTTCATTTTGGAACTAGATATGTTGATTGACATAGCACCAAACAACAACACTTAAGAAGTAGTGTCCTCAAAAGTGTCAAATTTTACTGAAGTTATTCGAAACAGAGTACACCAGACAGCTACAATATTAAGTGTTACTAAACAGCCGAATAATTCAATAAGCAGTAACGTCAGTATTGCTTGTACTGCCCCATGATTAACTGCAAATGTCGACGGCCGCTCCTATGGCCGTTCCTCCAAGGAGTCTTCACGCTGTCCATCAACCATCCAGCCGCGAGCCACCGAGGGCCGATGACCTAACGGGATATTTCCTGGACCGCGCAACGCGTAAAGGGTTAAAACAGGGATTGCCTCGAAAGGGTCGGGCCTATTGTCGGGAAGAGAAAAAAAATACTGAAAGGCTGAGATGGCCATGAGGGATGAAAAGGATGACTGGTCGATATATTTTTTACAAGGGTAAAAGGTGCGCGGTGAATTTTCGCTTCCCAAAAGGTTTTCTTATTTTTTTTTACCCCCTTCCGCGGTGCCTGGGGAAGGGAAGGGTTAGAAGGGTTGTCGGACCATTTCGCTGTTTTATGACGACCGTAAAAGAGGAAAGGCTTCAGGGATGAATAGGCATGGAATGAACAGGCAACTCAGGTCTGGACCTTCCTCAAAAAGCGATGTAATCGGCCAGAAAGAAATTGTGGGCGTCTTCAACCCCTTCGGTTCTCTGCTGCCTGTAGGACCACAATCCCTTTGATGTCGATGCGAGCTCAAACACAGGTTTCTGCGACACTTGCTTAAACGCGGGATATTCGTGAGCAAGGATTTCACACCACACGTGTGCGCGCGTTACAGAATTAAAGCTACAGAAGTATGTAATCCTTCAGTGCAATGGTCTTGAAAAAAATTGTTCGCATTTCGTGATATGAAATCAGTAGACAGTAAACGCTATGCTAAATTAATTCCTGGAGCTTTCCTTGACAGCAGTGACGCCCGAGATTTAGAAATGCTTTACGATAGATTGTTTAAAGTCTGTACTAAGCTGTAGTTTTTCCGCTAGCTTGAGCCAATAACATAATAGAGAGATACGGGCGATAATGGCACGAGCTTATAGTTCTTCGCTGCCTCTACGAGAAAGTAATTGGCGCCGTTAACTATGGATTTGGGCAGCAGGAAGGGGGAGGGGGAACATGACTTGTTATACAAAACAGAGTTTTTGTACACGCACTTAAATTGCTTCATGATTTGATAACGATGAATCAAGTCAACATAATATTCTATTAACTGAAGAACAGCCCATAAAGTAAGAATACCATGTGGAACACTACATTTTGCAACAAATAACACAAAAAAAAAGAATGTAACAAATAATTTATGTGAATTAGTGAGAGGGCTGTGCTCCACCCGACTCCTCCCACCCTCCTCCTTTCCAGTCATCACATAAATCACCTTTTCCCGATGACAACAGAGAAAATCACGGTTGTCTAACGTGCTGTCTTACAGCTTATAACTACATAATTATTATTAGTATCATTATTACTTAATTATATAACTTTCAAATTAATGCTACCAATATTTTGCTATGTCTTAACCTCGAGCGCACAACCGTAAGTTATACTAGACAACAGTAAGAAGTTACTTCAGTTTTATAAGACATAAACCCTACCGGTCACTGTGTGAAATACGTAAAACGCCGCACAAAAAATGGGTTGGTATTTTGAACTGTGGACACTCTAAATAAATTTACCGTTCAGTAAAAGACGTGTTACACACATGAAAGGCGCAATTTGTCCATGAGTCAGTTAATTTGGCTGACAATCGTCTATAGTCAATAACAACGTAGCACACTTTCACTGATGCAGATGCAAGGAACATGTATAATAATAATAATAATAATAATAATAACGTTATAAGAGGTAAAGTTCTTCGCCGTATAGAATTTTTGTATGTTAAGTCATAAATTTAATTATGGGTAAATTGAGGAAACTTTAACATAACTGCTGAATAGAATACATATTGATAGAATTTAGACATCATAAATCTTTGTTTGCTGTAACTTGTTACAGATCTAATTACAGTTAAGAAAGTAATTAGAAATTTCTAACTGCAATTAAATCTGTAACAACAGTAACGGAATAGAAGATTTATGATGTTTAAAATTCTATCAATAGGCCCCTATGTATTCTATTCTGCTGTTAGTTAAAGTTCCATAAGTTTACCTAAAAGAATAGTTATGACACAAAATACAAAAATTTAAAATGGTAATGATCTCTTCCTCTTCATAATGCTAAAGTAATGTGGGCTGGCTAGCAACCACTTAAAGAACAGAAATAGGCCTATTACAAATTATAGCCTTTAAAAATAAAAAAACATGATTACTACGTATTTAAATCACTACGAATTAAAAACACAAAAGGTAAACACTTAAAACAACAAGCAGCAAAATAAGTATAATTGTAGCAATTATAAGCCAAATTTGTAACTGAAAGGAATGATTTCTGGCAACGAGTTCGTCCGCGTGTTATGTACATAGCAGCTATTATTTTTATTTGTAGTGAAGGACGTCTTTGTGTCTCACACTAGTGACATAGCCTTCACAGGATCACCAAATTGTCACGCCAGGTGAACTAACTCGGAACGTTAACTAGAACCACTGAATTTTTGGAGAAAAGAATTTTGTACCAACTTGTTTAACTGCCTTATGTGAACATCTACAGTTTTGCTACACGGGCAGCGATTGTATGTTTTAGCTCTTGGCGTCTTGGGTTCCTGATCAGCAAGTCACAGACTTGTGGTGTCGCAGAAACCTTATTTTGATTGGCACAAGCTAATGAGTGACGCATCTGTACAAAGACGCAATGCAAATATTCACGAAGCAGAGGCACGTAAGGCATGAAACAAGTTAGAGCAAAATTCAACGGCTCCAACTACTACTGTTAGAGGTGTCCACGTGAGTATAAGACCCCCTCCGCTGTACAAGTCTGATTTTCACAAGGAATAATGTATTCAGTTATGTTACACACTACAAGATTCAGCTCTTGAAGTGTTTAAATTTTAACCTATCCTAACACAGCAAACATAAAAAGTTAACACAATACAGTATTTTAAATAAAAACTTAACCCAATACAATCTTCTAAATAAAAACTTAACCTAATGAAATGTACAAACAGGTTTAATTTTTATACTAATATCAAACACAGGGTCTTACTTTTTGCCACAATCATTAATTACACTTAGGAACGCATAGTAAAAAAACAAATAAATAAGAAACAAAACAAATTGCTCTAAAGAAATAGTGACAGCGTTGTTATTATTAATTTATAATTACATATAAGCAGTCTCTATTGCAAAGCAAAAAAAAAAAAAAAAAAA
>PNEQ01030304.1:0-11115 GCA_003012365.1 Medauroidea extradentata | reverse complement strand
TTCTCACGTAGTAAAAATATATTATCATCGCTTATAATAGTTGGGATGGACGTATTTTTTGGTAATCGAGGCCCAGAATTGCGGTAGCGGTAAAGACGATGTTGCAGTACGTGCATCTAGCGTCTTCTCGCCAATAGATTGTATTTATGAGACATTCAGTGGTGGCCCTGTCATTTTACGACGTAATATTGATGGCATTGGTGAATAGGAAACAGAAAAGTTTTTAAACTGCGCACTGTACCTTGTAGAGTGGCCACAACAGTTACCTTCTGGAAGTTGCATGTCCTGACAACGAAATTCGCAGTTTCAACGGCATTCATGAGGCGTTTGAGAGGATTTTAGAAGTTCGTGCGCACTTTCATATCGCCCGCTGCAGAATGCGTGTTTTATGTCATATCATTGGCTTAATTAATGAGAGAAAGAATGGAACTTAAAGTTTTAGGTAATTACTATTATACTTACACTATTGTACTTATATTACGTATATTCCTCACAGTATTTGCTCATAATGTAGTTATGTTTCCAACGTAATGTGCTATTATTGTGACAAACTAATTTTGTAGTTATTTTTCAGTCTCTACACGAAAATAATTTCATATATGATCCCATGAGTCTCAAGATATTACTAGTATCTAGCTCCTTAATAGTACAACCCACATTAATGTTAATACTTCCTTTTTTAGTTATAAAAAAATATGTTCTAGCGTGTTTATGGCAAATTAACATACAAAATATTTTAAAACATATTATGCTACTTAAGGTGTGTTGGAAATTAATTGTACTCTGTATTACCACTTAAAAAATCAAGCAAGCACCAATTTCCCTGAGGACAAAAGTGGATTGTACAAGCCTGTACTTTTTCTAAGAACATGCTCCAACCGTGCTCATGGCAAAACCGCAATAACATACATTTTCGCCATTTTTGTTACGATAAACCAATAATTATATACTACTAAAGGGCCTACAATTGGTACACGCGCGTGTAACGATCTCTTAATGCTATTTTCAAACATACATCAATTACGCTTGTTGAACAGTTTTTCGAATAAATAACGTGTATCGGCCGAAGATCTTCTCACAGCTTGGCGGCTGTTAAAGTGCGATTAGTATCAAAATACTAAATTTTTACGGAAAAGTATTAGTTTTTCACACGATACTCGTGAGTACAGTTTCCTCTTACAAAACAATTTATCTCTCATAGTTTTCTCATAACGGTGCATAAAAATCAAAATGTGCATGTTACACTGTCATTCAAATAGTAAAAACGAACTGACTTAATCGAAATAATTTATAGTGAAATAACATGCCATGGGCTACGCAACCTAATATTAAAAAAACTCACTGTGAGGAAAATTTTCGTATTTTAAAAAATTACTGAATTTACAACTTGTTTCCCGTACTTTTGCGATTTTTTTATATATTCGAAACATTACATTTTGGGTTTATGGTTGTTAGGTTACGTGACACATTGCATGTTATTTCACTTTGAATTATTTTATCTGAGTTAGTCAAATGGTTTTCACTATTTGCATTGACTAAGCTCAATGCTGTTTGCGTGGCAGCGTAACATGCAAACACTGATTCTGACGCACCATTGTGATAAAAACTATCCGAGCTAAAATTGTTTCGTAAGAAGAAACTGTACTCACATGTATCTTCTACAAAACTAGCACTACTTCAAGAAAATATAAAATTTATGATTTTATACCACTAGAACGCCCTTAATGTCCCGTAGCAACAACGGTTCTACAGAAGCTTGCACGCTAGTTCAGTGCCTTGCACATAGTATCAATACGGTAGGTGAATCTTGTGTCATTGTCACCCTTAATGTTCTCCCGGGTATATGTATAGTGTTAATATAAAGATACTTGGGAATGACAGTGTTTAGATTGTATAGCACTCTAAAATTAACGTCCGAAGTCAAAATAAAATATATTTTTTGGTTATCGTTCTCGATAAGACGCTCTTTCAGTAGTGCTCTCTTTAACAGTGGAGCGCAATGACTAAAGCACTCGCCCCTTCCCTTACCAACAAACAAAAAAATGGCCCCGTCAGTCCGCAGTTTCTAAAATGCTGGTTCTCCCGTTTAGCCAGTCCGTTGCATTCCGTCTCTTCTTCATCGTAGGTCTTCGTTTAAGATGGCCGTCTTGGTAAACGTAATTTGCGCGATCGAGGCCTGGAAGTGGAGAGCGGTAAGGACGATGCGTCATGCGCATCACGCTACACCCTAGCTTGTAGGCGCAAGTGGGAACCACATGTACGTTAGAAACGCACTACTTAGAACTGCCATATCATAGAATAAACAACGAAAACCACACAACTTAGAAATTTCACACGTTAGAACAATCACTCGGTAGAAAAATATAATTTAGAACAAACATTTGTTAGAAACACAGATGACAGACACGTCTTGTGTAAGAAACACAGATGTTAGAACACCCGTACTATAGAATCGAAGATGTTAGAACAAATTTAGGGCAGAAACACACAACTTAGAACCACATATTTTAGAACCACATACGTTAGAAACATTGTACGACAGAAATTCACATGCTAGATCCAATATGCAGCAGAATCACATATGTTAGAACAGACTTACGACGGAAACACACAGCTTAGAACCACATATATTAGAACCATGTATGTTAGAAACGTCGCACAACAGAAATTCACATCTTGGAACTATTAAACAACAGAATAAGAGATATTAGAACAAATGTATGACAGAAACACATAGTTCAGTACCACATAATGCAGAACCATGTACCTTAGAAACGTTTTACAACATAAATTCACATGTTAGAACCAATATACAACAGAACCACACATGTTAGAACAAACTTACAACAGAATCCCTGGTACATCCATTAATTAAAATCAATGGGGAGATTATCCCTGAGGTCAAAACGGTAAAAAGTCTGGGCATCCAATTTGATCAGAATCTTAACTGGGTAAAGCATATTTCAAGGTTGGTGCAAACAGGATACTATCGGCTCAAATATCTCTATAAATTCAAACACATCCTCCCAACATGTTTAAAACTGAAAGTCTGCGCCCTCTTGGTCTTATCCTCTTTTAACTATTGCGCAGGTTTGTTTATTGGATTATAAAATTCACTAAAATGTAAAATACAAAAATTGCGGAATGCATGTCTTCGATATGCATACAATTTAAAGAGACGTGAACATATAACTGAATATTTGAAACTTTCTGGCTGGCAAAATATGGAAAATAGACGATTGATTCTACTTGCCAGACAGATAATAAAAATAGGAAAGTACAACCAACCAAATATTTGATAAATAAATTAACGCAGCTTATACCCAAACACGGACACTTCACCAGCATAAAAACAATTTAAGAATCCCGGTACATGGAACTGCTAGATATAAAATGTCTTTTACTTATTTGGCAAGTAACCTGGTGAATGACCTGCCACATGAATTATGATCTAATCTGAGCAAACTCAAGGCCAATTTAAGAAAATAAGAAAATAATAATTGTACGTATCTCAACTTAGATGTAACTGCTAAATGGAAAGAAGGAGAACGCTGCATATAAATTTGTCGATAACCAAATATCTCTGATGTCAAGCAAATTGTGAAAAATTTTGTATTTGTAAATATCTTCCGGTTTTGGCAATTAAATGTTTTTTTTCTGTAATATTGTAATAGTAAATAACTTCAGGGTCAATTATGTCACTTCGGAATAGAATAGGCTAAAGGTCAACTCTGTATTTAGATGACATAAACTCACTGAAACAGTTGTAATGTTAATACTTGTAATGTTTGTATTTGTAATATTTTTGTTTTGTTTAGGTATTTGCAATTTTTTTTCTTAAGGCAATTTATGTTAAGGTAGTTAACTTTAAGGCAAATATTGTTCGAAAGGGCTAAAGGTCAGCTCTATATCAGATAACATAAACTCACTGAAACGGTTGTAATGTTAATACCTGTAATGTTTGTATTTATAATATTTTTGTTTTGTTTAGGTAATTCAATTTTTTTTCTTAAGGCAATTTATGTTAAGGTAGTTAACTTTAAGGCATATTTTGTTCTTTGATTTATTTATTTCTTTAAGGCAAATTTTATCACTTAATCTTTTTTTTATTTCTTTCTTTGCAAATGTAAATTATGTGATGCAATGTATCACGTATTTGTTGCAAACCGGCCCATGGCTGAACTATACGTGGGTAAATAAATGAAATAAATAAATAACCACCTATCTTAGAACCATGCACGTTAGAAACGTCGCACAACAGAAATTCACTTCTTATAACTATTAAAGAACAGAATCAGAGATGTTAGAACAAATGTATGGTAGAAACACACAACTTAGAACCACATATTGCAGAACCACGTACGTTAGAAACGTCGTACAGCAGAAATTCACATGTTAGAACCGATATACACCAGAAACACAGGTGTTAGAAAAACGTACGACAGAAACACGCAACTGAGAACCACCTATTACAGAACCATGTACGTTAGAAACGTTATACAGCATAAATTCACAGTTTAGAACGATTATACAATAGAATCAGAGATGTTAGAAGTGGTATACAATATAAACACGTGCTTTAGAACAGCCGTATAATAGAAACACTCATCTAAGAACTGTCGTACTTTAGAAACACGTAATGAAGAACTGGCTTTGGTTAGAACATTCTGTCTTTTGTGTTTCTGTGGTATGTGTTTCTACTATATGTGATTCTAACATCAGACAGCACCCCGGCACAAGTCGCTGAATTGGCCGACAACGCACCTGTATCAGACTTTCAGTGTCACCTACTATTTTATAACATATTATTAAAGATAAAAGGGTATTGTACCCGCCATATATTTTGAAATAGTCTGCACCAAGATTAACATATTTGAAAAAAGACCGCAAACATGCCCATTTTCGCCATTTTACGACCGTTAGGAAATATGTTTAAATTAACAATAGTAAACTTAAAATGAGCATACACACGTGTAATGTTACTCGAATGCTCTGACATCAATTATGACATTGAGTAGTTTTCTAACAATCTGGTAACGGCCAAATCTCTGCACACCGCTCGACGGCCTGGGTAGACGGCAAATACCTATACTAAAAAAAATCTTTGTGGCCACTACAAGATAGTTTGTCAGTACGAACCTCATCAATTTTATTTTCTGTGGTGACTTCAAAAATTCTTTTCGCACCAGTAAAGTTTCAGAAACAACAAAAATGCTGTGACTTCTACAAAAAAAATGATGTAACCTCTCTACAAATGATGTTGAAACCACTGCAAAGAAATTTGGTGAAGTCCGTACTGACAAAACATTTTGGGTTCAACAAAAACAGTTTTTTTTTGTGCGGGCGCCCAGTCTGAAGTCTGCGCTCTCGGGACGTAACTTGCCCTTGGGGTACTCGTGCGCTATTTATTTGTTTGTTTATTTATTTATAAAATTAACAGCCAAATGTATTAGTCATTTGATGTCATGGTCAAGCAGCTACCTGCTTATCTAACGTGTAATTGTGTCTTGTGGGTGAATTACCGCAAACCGTCCTATCGTGAACCTCTGATTACAATCTTGTACCTATGTTGTGTAGTGCTGTATTTATGTGTGCTGCCATTACATGATCTGTCACATATGGGACGAGATAAGACAAGATACGTTACGTCATCTCAGCACAACTGTGTGGAATATCTTTGTTTAACAAACAACTTCTCAATGAGTTACTTGTAAATACAACGCTTTCAACAAAAAATGTATTCCTTGTGAAATTTCTTGTGAAATACTACTGCACTAAGAAATCTTGCTCATTTGCATGGCCGATAATTGTTACCTAAAACGTAACTTTAAAACCGTCGTATTGCAAGACCTTTTTTTCTGTAACAGGTAAAATACAATTCTTAAAATAAAACTTAAAAAAACTATCAAAGTGATCAATTAATCACTTATTAATTTGACACTAATTTCTCATTACACTCCATGACTTCAAGTTTGTTAGGTAAAGCCTGGACCCAAATTTCTCAACTTTCGAGGGAAATATTTTTTAAACCTAGATTAGAGCCTAATCGATCTCTAACTTTGTTTGCAAATTAGTCGATGTAGGTTTAATGTAATTTATTTAATATAAGCAGAATAATGATCTTAGCTCATTTAACAATTAAAAGAAAATTTCGTTAATTAACTAATTAGCTACCGCCAGGCTGTATTTTTCTCGACAAAGTCAGAGTTCGTATTAAAAACCGTTTACAACAAAGTTACAGAGCGATTTTACGATTAACATCAACTTCCTTTTTACTGACGATACTGGTGAACTATATGACTTGACTTCGCAGGTGAGGCATCATCCCAACTTTCTCTATTAGATCCGAAGATTGGTCCAGGTGGCCGCTATAAACCAGGGCGGAAATAACTTCCGAACAACTACTAGGCTGAAAATTGAGATAATATCGCCAGATGGTTGGAAGATGTGGGCCGCTACTGCGGTCTTCCACAGCCGGATTTTAAAAAAGTAACGAATTTAAGTTGTGTTAATAGCGTCGTTAGCCTCGCCTCATTTGAAATATCACGCTCTTCATTTATGTGTGTTCTTTTTGTCGCATTTACCTTTTCACCAACTTATTCGCTGGTATGCCGCCATGAAACGCATATAAGCGATTCTCAGCAACGTAAGCACTTTTCAAGTCATGACTGTTTGTTTTCTCTTTCCGAAAATTTTTAACCCCTTGCTTATGAACACAAGCATGGCAGTGTAAATAATTAACACAGTTTATATTAGGCGATTTTGCTCAAATGAGACAAACTGCAGGAGACGATCCCAGGGAGAATTAGGAACAAACAAGGTAATATGGACATATGGCCGGAAATGCGTTCTAAGAGATGTAGGCCTACACTCATTAGAAGGTGGAAATACGATATTTTTGACAGTGTAGGTTTCAATGATATGGAAGCTCACATGAGAACACACCAGTGGTAATATGTGGGGACACCTGAGAGGTGTCGTGTGTGCGGAGCTAATAACGGACGTGCGGACACTGGTACAACGTGTTCATGCTGTCTATGATGCCATTCTGTTGCAGGATGGCACATTTGAGTGCATACGTCAGTCGCTGCTGCATCGTTGCACTCGCATTCTTAGTAGCCCGTGTGGATCACTTAAACACGTTAGATAACTGAGAGCTCATCACAGCTTGTAGTGCACTGCATTGTAATGTCCAGACATGATGGAGTATTAAACATCCTCTAGCACTGACATCATGCATTTCCGACCATATGTCCATGTGATCTTGTTTTTCTCTTTGTCATCTCAGAGATCGTCTCCTGCTGTTTGTACCCATTGAATGGAATCATAGGTACTGTATACTAGGCAATATTAAAAAGTAAACTAAGTTGCATTAAATAAAGTATATGGTTAATATTTTGAGAAGAACATCTTCAGAGCTGCTTGGAGTCTGCAAATTTTATGTTATTATTTGGCGACAGCCGACAGGCTACAACGAGAATCCACTGGCCTAAGCTCACTAGAACACACTCCGTGACGTCCTACTTTCCAGGCCTTCGTATCTTTGTGCACCCCACATTTAAGGATAATCGGTACTTTACAGTTCTTTGTAAAATTGGTTGAAAAAATCCTTCAAACACTCCACATCAAACTGTCGGCCGACAGCAGAAGTAAGATGAGCGCATAGTAACTTGTACCACAGACTAAATAGTTGTACAGATGAGAAATGACGTGGCAGCTCGTTTGGTACTGGCGAACATCGCCGCTGATTGGCTGTCCGAGACTGTTGATACCAGCCCCGAGTATGTTTGGCTCGTGCATGTTACATCAGGTTTCCTATTGGCCCGGCTGCCGATTATCAGAGCAGCAGGAGCAGCTGCTTCACACTGAAAGGCAGTAGGTCTTTCCGCCATGTTGCTGGCCAGGGAAGCCATTTTGCTGGCGTGTGTGACTGAGTTCGCTGTCCTACCGGCTATTTTCACTTCCGTATTCCTAAATATGCTGTGCTTATACTTCAGTCTGCTGTCAGATAACAATGCGAAATTTACATGTCCCTTCCCTGCTCACTACCCACCACGACTATTCGCTTACGAGCACCCAGTTCAGAAGTCTGGCAATCCATAGGTGTAATGCCCTGCCCTCGGGTTCCCTTAACATTCACAACTGATTATTCATCAGATATGGTCACTTTGCCGTGAACAGCCCGTAGCTGGTCGTTCCTGGGTAAAGCGATCGACAGGGCAGTTTTTTTAAGGGGCCTCCCTAGATAGGCTGCGTTTGTGTGTGTGAGGCACGCACGAGCGGTAAGGTTGCCGTTGACCGACGAACATCATGTATTATCGCCTCTCCGCGCAAGCCACTTACCTGGCGTGCAGTGCTTCACTTGTCCTTTTTCTTATGTTACTTTAAGAGGTGACCATTTTATTTTATTTATAGGCAGCCTAGTTCAAAGTCTTAAGGCTTGTTTCTGTAGTTGTATTTTTCTTTTCGAATCCGGTCGTTAATTTTCCAGGTACGGCAGTCTGGAAAAGTTATTTTTGGTCATTTTGAAAAGGGCCCTAAATGATGTTTCTAATAAACGTGCAGAATTTTTAAAACTATAGTGACATAGTTTGAAGGGTGTGTTCCTTTGTAGATATACAAACGTAGTGTTCGTTGAATAGTTTCGTCAAAAAGTCGTAACTCGTTGCAACTCGTTGCAATGCATTTGAAGCGCAGGTAGGGAGGCCCCTTAAGAGTGCCTGGTAGATAAATAACAGCAGGGATGAGTGAAAACAATCAAATTAACTTTGAAATTCCAGCAAAGTTTGCAACTTGCGATGCACGCCGTGCTTGTTTGTATTGTGAGATTAGATTTCTGACGTCATCATAAGCGTTTGCGACGTCCACCGCAGAGCCGTGCAGTTTGGTTTCGCGAAATGGGCAAAGTGGCGAGACCTGTTGACGTAGCGCTGAACTATTGCGAGGCGATCTTCTCAAACTCCCCTCCCTTGCCCCTCCATAAACAGGGGTGGAGTTGCCGTCAGGGGAGAAGCGCTGAGGCGTGGACGCCCACACGGGAATGATCCAACCCCCTCCTTCCGCCTTCCCCGCTCAGCCCTTTCCCTAGCCTCCCACACTGCAACCCTTCATCGGGAGGACAGTGTTTTTTATTGCCGACGCCCACTTGCCAACTGCCTCACGTGTTGTTCCAGCCAGGGCTGCGTCCGTACCACGCCTCTCTCGCCCGCCCGCTCTTCCCAGAAACGATCCCAATCTACGTCCTCCGGAAATACTCCAGTGCCCGTCGCCCCTCAACACTTGCGTCCCAATTTTTTTATCCCCCACCCCTTCCTTTGAGCAGTGTTGCAAATCGGCCCAGAGAACCCAACTATAAATTACCGTGTCGAGTAATTTCCCTTTGTGAACTGGGGCGAAGGATGAAGAATAATGACCTCCTGACGGAGAACTTAACTACGCGAGAGTCAAGTTAATAAAACAAGAACAATAAATTGCCGTTCCAAGGAAAACAACTACTCAAATAAGCGCAAATAAATATTTCATGTGTAATGATTTGTGAATAATTCATATTTGACCATCAAATGTTTAATGACCAAGCAAAAATATCAACAACGCCTTTCAGGAAAACTATCTTGAATAGTAACGTGCCTTGTAATGTATATAAATCATTTCCTTCCAGCATCCTTGAAAATTGATGGTTAACCTCTTTTGTGAGGTTATCTGATAGAATTTTATAATTTTGTGTTGGCTAACATAACTGAACAGTTCTTCACCGTATGTTACCAGACGACTGTGTTGAAAAATAAAAAAATTTCTCATTTTAATTGATAGAATTTACTTCCAGAATCGCTCGTAAACGTATTACGTTTCCATGTTTTGTAATTTATAAATTATTCAGTGTCAGACGAAACGTATCGTATTACGAATTCAACAAACGTAGAACTAATAACTGTTTAAATGTGCACGGAAATCACTGTTAACTAATTTTAAATAAAGGGTGATGTTAATTAGTCTAATCATTTATATGAGTAGTTAGGCCCAGCAGAGTTTTGTTTATCTTGGTTATAAAATGGTGCTATCAGAGGAGTCAAACGATAGTCACAATATTTCGAACATGCAAGGAATGGTTACATGATAAATCTATTTTAAAAAAAATTGGATTTACTTCTACTCTTCTGTAAACATTTTATTTCAAAAGTGCATTGTATATGGCTTATGGACAATGATTATTGAGTGTATGCTATGTTTCAATGTCGATGTTTGTCTGTACAACCCTGTTTAACTGAGACAAAGAAGGAATCTCCAAGAATGGTACGCTTATAAATGAGCCTAATTAAAAAGTGTAGTGTGTAGGCCAATAATATTACACGCCACACATGACAGTGTTTTTAAGTAAATACGTTAGCATCGACGATTTTTCGTAATTTCCCACTGCCTGTCATTCTTATTGTGATAAACACTAAGGTAGGGTTAAAGGAATACGAATTGAGCAGCCAATTTTGGATGAGGACCCAACAGTCTAATGACATTTCACCGAGTGAAAAAGGAAATGTTTTTGGACAAACGCCATTGCTTATAATTGCTATAGTGGAATGCCGTGGCCTTTGATGTGAAAAGAAACTTGCAAACAAGAGTAGCATTATCACTGCTATGGTTACGGGCACCCGGTTTTCGTGAGAAGATTTCTAATACCGTTTATTTCGTCGCGTTTACGTGCACATCTATAGAACAGTTTCATGGCCAGTGAGTGAATGTTTTACTCTCACAAGTCCTGGAAAATTAACTGCGAATCACAGACTTACGATGTCGCAATTGCCTTATTCTGACTGACAGTCAAATGACAGTCGTCTTGGCATAAAAAAAAACACGCTGTAGATGTATAGACGTAAACGAAGTAGAGTGAAACAAACTGGTGAAAATATATTCTCGCGAAAATCATACTGTTACAAGTTTGAAGAGCACAAACTTTGTATGTGGGCAATTCCCATGAGTTCTTTGGGATAGAGGTCTATAATTACAAATAAAAGAGTTAAATTAAGTACTGGATTTAATAGCTCACAAAGCTACGAAATACACAAAACAGTAATCAACTAGAACTCTCACAACACAATTAGTTATGCACACAATTACTCCTGT
>PNEQ01030303.1:0-46596 GCA_003012365.1 Medauroidea extradentata | reverse complement strand
TCACTTTGAAATAGAGCCTCGACATGAGCACTCCAATTTCCAACCTGAACAAAGTCTGTTTTTTTGGTAGTCTTATATATCACTTTTTTGTGAATATGCAAATAGTCGGCACACTTCACTCTCCTGTGGCCCCAATCAGAAGACATCTTAAAGTCAGTCCTTTCCACAAAACACAATGCACACTTATACTTTTGAAACAAAAATTTGTTGAACAGCTTGCTCTCTTTACTAGCCTGTTGGCAACTGAACTGTGAACTGTGAATACATGTGCCCGGCCACACACACACAGAATCATGTGGATGGTTCCATATTGTTGTAGAACATTCTGCTACGCCCTGGAATTATAAAAATGGCTCCATATTGTTCCAGAAGGTTCTGTTGCACTCTAGAATTATCTGGTGGTAGTAGACCTACCCTTACAAATACAGTTTGGACTGTAAAAACTTTGAAACAATTGTAAAACCTGTTAAACTCTAAAGTGGAAGTTCTCCTTTTCAGGGAATGTAGCACTCCATGGTACTAACCAACAGTAAAAAAAAATCAAAATTTTTGGAATTTGCAATTTTGGAAGAAAAAAAAATTTTTCTTAACTAAAAAATTTATTTTTTGTTATTGCTAAAAAAAATGAACACACATTTCAAAAAACTATATGCCGTTTTAAAGAGAAAAGTGTTGTCTTTAAAATAAAAACAATCACAACAAAATATCTTGAACGGTTCCAGAGACCACTTAAAATTTTTTGTCGATAACGCCATGTTACCGCGACACCATCTTTGCCAGCCTGTATTTCGGGCCAAGAATTTTTTTTTTGGCAAAACAAAAAAATACGCATATCTTACCTTTCCCTGAATTTTAACATATGCCCAACTCAAAAACATCAGAGACTATGAAAGTAACCCCCCTGCCTGAATTGACATGGATTGGGTCTATTAAGTTATCTTATAAAAAAAAACTTGCATTACTTTTTAATGTACCTACGTAAGCATCATTCTGATGCAAATAACACCTCAATATATCTATTGGTTATGGTAAGTATCATCCCCGGACAGAAAAAAAATTTTATGCCTTTTCACCTCTTTAGGTGTCGAAATTCAAAAATTCTTTTTTTCACATCTTAAATAATTGTACAAATATCCAAGTGAAGTGAAAATCACGACTATAGCCCTTTCAGTCGAAGCGAAATGGATCATTCATTAAAAGTCACAAATCACTCCTGTACACTACTAAGAGTGACTGGATTTATTTGCTTGGACATACTCTATTGCAAAATAAATGACTGTCAAAAGAAAACTAAAATTAAGACATGAAAACACCAGAATACATACACAACATGAAATTCCAAAACTGGAATCGGGTCAGATAAAACAAGGAACAAACAGAAAGTAAATTAAATAACAAAAATCTAAAAAACCTAAATTGACATGCAACACAACGGTGAGACAAAACAAAAATGCAATAGATATCAGACACTAACAGAAATACAGCAAACAACACAACGATGAGATGAAACAAACTACAAAAGGTATCAGACACAAACAGAAAAAACAACAAACGACACAAATGATGAGACGAAACAAAACACAGTCTTATTTTTAGTTTTCTTTTGACAGTCATTTATTTCTCAATGGAGTATGTCCAAGCAAATAAATCCAGTCACGCACTCCCTCCCATTGCACAGTTCTTTCAAAGTTCACTACTATGAGTTCGAATTTTGAACAATCTTAAATCCTTTTCACGGCCATTTACGTAATCGTCATCCTGAAGCAAAAATAATCTGAATATCTCGATGAGTTTGATATGTACCGTAGACCCCCGATCTAACGACATTGGATCTAACGACATAATTTCCAGGAGCCCTGGAAAAATTAATATTTTCAAAATTGATTAAAGCTAAGCAGCAAAGTGCAATTTATCAAAGCAAAACGTTATTTAAAAATAAATTTGCATACATTATACAATAACATACTTAAGTTATAATAAATTAGTGATATGCAGCTGTAAAAAATAGTGTATAAAATTTTTAGAAACATTTTTTCACATGTCCTCCTCTCTGCACTTCCCTCTCCTTACTCCTACGCGTCTTTATCTGTGCCACGCTGTCAGCCACCTGACGTGAGCATAGTAACGGTGTTGTGTTGTTCGACTTGTTGCTCGTCCGTGATGTATTTTGCTTGGTGAGTGCTGTACTGTAAGAAATGCACTGCTAGAAATAGATAACACTCCTCCTGACAGTCCACGCCAGCCAGTAACCATTCCCTCCCCCCACCGCCAGCAGACAAAACAAATTGTGCTTGTAGCCCAGTCAGTAAAGGTTTTGTGTCGGGAATAATTAGGGTAAAGCTGAATTTTTTACAGATGATAGACCAATACTAGACAAGCATTTCCTGAAAAGTCCCCACTTCTCCCCATGGAGCTTCCCCCCCTTCCCCTCCTCAAAGTCGAGAAATGCAGACCTTCAGAGAAGTGCTTGTATCTCCGTAAGTAATGCTTAGATTAAGTTGTTTTTTTTTTTTGTTCGAACTATTGTTTAACAGAGCACAATAAAGTTCCCATGGGTTTTTGTAATAAAGTTAAAACTTTTGTTGTTATTTTTGGGAATGTACAGAAAAATGTATTTTTTGACATTGCAATAATTAGTTTTGGTTTTATAAAATTTTAAAAATGACATTAATATTATAAAGGTTCTTAAATAAAATGTAGTGTTTCATTTCCTGAATTTAATAATATATAGGTTAATTATATTTGTTTAATATTTGCACCCGAGAACTCTTTGATAAAAGTGAAGTCTGGTATTAAGCTGCATGCCGCGCCGGTCTGTGGACGACGAATGGTGCACTGAGTAGACCTACCATAATTGTTATATTTTGTTGCTGCTCTTCAATAGGATTAAAGACTGGAAATCTGTGGAAATAAAATTATGTGTATTTATGATATATTTATAAATAGAATACTATGCATAAGTATTTTAATTTTATTAAACTACTCAAAATGTTAAGAGGTGTTGTTAATTTATGCCAGTTTTGATTCTAGGGGTATAACCCTGGCCCTAATAATTAGGGCACTCCATTATCCACCACCTATGGACCTGCTGTGTTCTGGACTGGCTAAACCGGCAGCTGTTAAAAACTGCCTCATTAGTTTTAAAACAGCATCACGGACCTCCCTCCCACCACTAATTATTTTTCATCTGAACCTATAAACACATTGACATTTTCATATTTACATATTAACCATTTACAGTCATTTTACATATTTTGTTGGCATTTGCTCATATTATACATATATATGTTTACTCTGTTGATGGGGAATCCACATATCCATTGAAATAATATGGAGAATTTAAACATGACAGTCCACTGCAGTGTTCACACATTCCAGAGCAATTCAAGTTGGCTTTCTTACATCCGCAGTAGTTAACACATCCTAATTTGCAAGTGCACGACACAAGGAACAGTAAATAATCTGGTGCAAATGGCTTGGATGTAGTTACTGGCCTCAGAACTTTTCTTGGGATTCCATTTTCTTTGATGATTTCGACTTTCCATCCCCACTCTGTCGCAGGAAGATTGTTTCCTAACCGTTGAACTTGGAGAAACACACTGCGCAAATGTTCATGGCATGCTTCAGAGGTTAGGTTGGTGGTAGCTTAGATAGATCAAAATTCAATCTTAACGTAGTCATGTTTGTTATAGCTAGAAATCTGAAATATCTGGCTTAGTTCAAACTTGTGTATTTGCCAAGGCTGTACAACTCCTGGACAAATAATTGTATAAATGCATCACTAACTGTATGGCAGCCTGCATTTATCAAAGAATCAATGTCTATTGATACTTCATTGTTTGATGCGCACATACCCATTGATGTAAGGAGATAAATTAGGTGTTTTGACCCGTACAACCTATGCAATGCTAATCCAATGCCAACTTAAACAGGGGACAAAAAAGATCTTGGTCTAATTGCTGATACTAAAGCGTGATTTATCGCGGTATATTTTCTTTCTATTTTCTTCACATCCGTACTGTTTTCTTCCTGGTTCTTCGAGAAGTGAAAGATTTCAAACTCTCTGTAAATAAACTGATTCCTCCAGATCTGATTTCTTCGGCTCTTGGGTAATTGTGTGAATCGTACATCATTATTGTACATATTTTCTAATAATATCAGCAGCAGCTAATACAATTCTCATACGTTCTGCTGCAGGATCTGTCTCTCTATCTTTGTACCACTAATCAATCAATTAATCAGCAGTATCCAACAAACATACCACGTTTTTTCTACTAGACACATTAGAAAGTAACAAACGATCTTTGAAATGTTCTTTGAGGAGATTCTTCAGATGTTTATCTGTGTAAGTTACCTGTAGGCCAGATAAATCTTTCATAATATTTTGTAGTTCCTTTATCGTGTACTGGCGTTCGTCATCGTTCTCTATGTATTCACATAAACTTGAGAATGATTCGTTTAGTTTTGATTTTGATCTTCCTACTGAACATTTTTCTGATTTGCTAATTTAAAAAAATAGCGGTAGCAATATTTGTGGTACCGAGCTTCAGGTGCTACAAGGTCACTTACACTTAACAGCCTGGTTTTAAATCTCTCTCCCCATTCATCATCTCGTTCGTGACATTTTTTCAACACATTTTCCTTTATTTCTATTGTAGTAACTAACCAAATGAACTGGTTTTCTACGATCAGACGGTGCTTTTATGTCTACAATGGCTGGTTTACTACAAATGAAACTGTGACTTTTAAAATTGAATTTTTCTTCTGAACTGAGTAAGACAGATAAAGGTGTTGAAGGAAGCGAGGTCTCAGATGTTTCAGATGCTCTAAGAGCAGCCTTAATACTTGAAGGACGGGTATAATTTTGTCTACACAACTTATGAACTGTAATACTTTTTTCACCTTCCAACTTCTCATGGAGTCTTATCATTTAACTGTAAACTAGGTGAAACAATAGTTTTCAGTCCCGTCTCAACGAATGTAGTGTCCCCTTCTATACTTTTGCCACTAATAATACACAATAAATTAAAGTAATCCATTGATATACATAATTGCTAGTGTCGCAAGTTGTATTTTAATTTCTAATGGCTCTAATAAAACAAAACAAAAAATACAAATACAAATGTCACGACCTGATGATTGTGCTGCGCTACGTCCTAATGTATATTCTCAGGCACAATTTAAAGTTCGTTTGTTGATAAATTCACCTGTAATGTACAGGTTCACAATAAAACCAACTTAATTTTTGTTCTGGGTTCCAACACAAGTGTCGAGCTAGAAGGTACACACAGACCCACTAACAGAGCCACTTCTCTCGCCCGCCACTTCCTCTAAACTGTCCTCTGTGTTTATAGTTCCAAGATTACGAACCACCGAATCGTATGAGATAAGGGTGAAAGCGAAGGTGTGTAGCTGGTCTTCTCCTAGACCGTGGCTGCTGGGGTGGCAGTGGCCTCCGGGGTGGCACTGGCATTTGTATTTATTCATCACACATTTGTATATCATTATTATTACCATGATTTAAAATAATAAATTTAAGTAAGTGCCCAGCTTTTAAATTGCAAAATTTAACACAATGTCCTTACGTTGTACATAACATGTGATGGCTGTTTATACCTTACGTTCATTTAATAATAATGCTGCATTCATAATAATGATGTTAAGTTCGTGTCGCAGTAGTCGTCTTAGTTCACGGAGAATAGCCTAATTTAAATATGAATGTTTCATAATATGTCTGGCAGCACGTTTTTATTGTGCGATGAAACATACTTTAGTAGTTTTGGTGATTGCTTGTTCAATGATGTATTCATTAATTTAAAACAGTACAGGAGGTGACATACTATCAAGCATACCGTATAGCGCCAGGTCCGCAAACTTGTTTAGACCGTTTTTGCCTGTAACTTTTAAACAAATCTAATATTGTTATATGTTTGAGTCCAGGAAAAGCTAAGCTATAACTTTACAGCAAACTATTCTTTTATTAATATCATTATAAAAAAGTTATGAAGCAAAAAGAAAAAATGGAAAAGTGAAAAGGTATGTTTGTAGGTACATTTCCTAAAATAACAACAAAAGTATTAACTTTATTGCAAAAACCCACGGGACCTTTATTCTGCTCTGTTAAACAATAGTTCGAACAAAAAAAAAAGAACAACTTAAGCTAAACATTACTTACGGAGATATAAGCACTTCTCTGAAGGTCTGCATTTCTGAACTTTGAGGGGGGGAAGGGGGAAGCTCCATGGAGAGGAGTAGGGACTGAAAAATTAAGCTTTACCCTAATTATTCCCGACATTCGAAGTTTTTTTGCCTTTATTGACTGGGCTATTGTGTGCACGCGCATCAGCTGCCGGCGCCGGCTGTGATAAGTCACGTGGCAGCTAGCAGCCTGTCTGGCCTCAAAGCACTGCCACATGTTTTCCTTTCTTTCCCACCCTTTCCCAGCCTTCGTCTGTGTTTCCGTGTCCAGCGAGAGCCCAGGGGGTTGGGGATGAAGAGACGACACATGTATTTTTTTTATTACAGCACGGCAAAAAATGGCCCAGCTTGACACTCAGTCCGTAAATGAGGCAAAAAAAAAACAATCCTTCGTTATCTCATCTTTTTTCTCTTGCTTCACATTGGGCTGTGCGCATTCAGCTCGTCGTGACCTTGACAACTTCCGCTGTGTTATTGATCACTTAGTACGTGAGGCAAATGGCTGCAGCGTAAAAACAGCCTACAATAGTCACGTATGCTACATGTGGGCTGATAAGATTTTTAATTGTGCTCATTCAACAGGGCAGCGATTAGAGTGATTGCGGCCCGCGTGTCGAGAGCCACTCTGCCTCTATACGCAGTGCAGGTTGGTGCGTTGTGCATAGTTTTACGATTTTTCCTGTAGGCCTAAGACTTAAAACGACTAGTAATTCAGTGGTTATTTTAGTGACAGTGTCTTGAAAAGTCCTTTTTTAGCTCTTCTGAGTGGCTCCAAATTGCATTTCTAATAGGCGTATTGGTTTTTAAAAAATAAAGACAATTTGTTCTTTTATAAGCATTTTTATTTGTATTGTTTAAAATCGTATAATGGTAACAAGCTGTAACAGTTCATGTGCAATTACAAAAAAAAAATACTCAATGGCTTTACTGAAATGGTTTAAATCGTTGCAGTATGAGTCGTTCTGTTGTTGGTGAGCTTTGCGCCAGGCAAGCAGGAGGATGAATCACGCGCGCACTACGACTTAAGGGAGACAAGCCAAAGCCAGCCGGCCGCTCTCCCCTCCTCTCACCCATCTTACACGACCAGACCTAGCGCGCTTTGCGGCTGCAGGCGTCACGGCACACGGGGAATTATGGAGCACCATTTTATTTGGAAGACACCTTTTCATTGTACTGAAATATAATTTCAAGAAAAACTGTTTATTTTAAGTCTGTAATTGCTGTATATTAACTACCGCATAAGAAAAAAAAAACACTTAAAATTTTTTTATATTGACTTATCAAAATTAATTACCTCGGGACTAACGACATCGGCGATCTAACGACATAATTATCTGGCACCGTGTGGTGTCGTTAGATCGAGGGTTTACTGCATTGAAGATTTATCTAAAACACATTTCAGATCTTTTCCCCTCCTAAAAGACTGAATTTCAAAATACCCTTGTATCAAATTTTAGACTACTTAACTGGTGTCTCTTAGACGTGAAAACACGACAATATCCCGTTGGGCTTAAGACATATCGGAGATTAACTAAAAACTCATTTCATTACTTTTTACCCCTTTTCATCTCCTTAGGTGGGGAATTCTGGAAATTCCTGAAGTTACCGTTCAGGTATTTGAGTAAGCATCAGTCTTAAACAAATGTCACATTGCTATATATAAATCAATGGGATCAATATATATATTGATTGTGAATCGAATACACATTTTACCCTTTTTTTTTTTTTATCTCTTTGGGGCTTAATTCGGAAAGTATATTTTAATGGCATTTGGAATATTTACGAAAGCATCAATCTAAAGTGAAGAGCACTTAGATATCTTGATTGGTTCTATAGATATGGAGGAATAATCAAAAACACACTTAACGTATTTTCACCGTCTGAATTAAAGAATTTCGAAATGTTTTTTTATTCCTGTCATAGACATTTGTATACGTAACCAATTGAAGTAACAATCACGATAGTCAGTTGTGTTTCAGTGATATAGACGATTCAGAAAAACACATTTTGCCCCGTTTTACTGCTTGGGGGTCGAATTGCAAAAAATCCTAAAAATTCCTTTTTGGATATTTATGTAAGCAACATTTTGAAGTGAATACCAACTCTCTATCCTGAAGGATTCAATAGATATTGATAGTTAATCAGAAACACGTTTAAAGTTTTTTTCACCCCCTTAAATGTTTAATTTCGAAAAATCCTTAAATTGGCTAATATGCATTTTTTTGTGTGTTCTATTAAAGTAAAAATTATGATGATAGGCCGTTGAGTTTGAGCTCTATTGATGTTTCTTCGGAAATACATTTCACCCCTTTTCACCCCCTTGGAGGTCGAATTTCGAAAAATCCATTCTTAGTGATTGTCTACGACCTGAGAGGAACCCACACAAAAAATTTCATGATTCTAGGTTCAATGGTTTGGGCTGCAGTTTGATGTGTCAGTCAGTCAGTCAGTGTTCTTTTTATACATAGAGATTTACCACGTTTCAGATTTGTAGTAAGTCAGCTAGGGTAAATTCCTGTTGCTTATTTCACAAGTAGTAAAAGTTATCTATTGGACTGAATCAAGGCTGTGTTTTCATAGTCTTATGTATTAAGCTGAAGTTATGAGAAGTTTGTGTAGTTGAGTTTGAGTTTTCTGTCAACTGAAATTTATTATTTACTCAAGGTTGAAGTGTTTCAAAAATGTAAATTTCAAAAATTTCTCAAGGCGTCTACTTTCAACATTATACGTATAAAAATAAGCACTTGAGTGAAGTGGGAAGAGGAAAGAAAAAAAAAGCGGTAAAAAACCAAGAGGGAGGTTGGTTTTGCCTAGGTCACCACTGCCAGTGTTTCCAACATTTTTGAAAAAAACTAATCTGTTGTCTCACCCTTCGAGCTTTTAAGTGTACCAATACAGTTTACACAATCTTAATTTTCAGATCCCTTAATTTAGTACTGTTAGCTGCAAGTGTGCCAACGTACTAAATATCAAAGTTTAGTTTTTTCAGTTCTTATTCTGCTTCCGTACGATGTAACTATATTCCGGTTGTCTACAGTTTTGCCTGTATTCCACCAAAGTTGACTTTCAGTCATTCAGTAATTTAGGAAACTGAGTCAAGTTATATTTCGGCGTGCAAACTTTGTTAATAGGCGTATAATTTGAAGTTATGTTAAAAATTTCTTTAATTTCTCAGCAAAGGCAGGATTTGATCAGATGACTTGTGATAGAATATTCTCTGCCTAATCATGAGTCACAGATACATTTCATATAGTATAATTGAAATAATGCACATGTGTTTCCATATGTAAACACATATGAAATAGAGGTTGAGCCATACTACTAATGAAAACTATGTGGATAAAATCTTATTTACTGTTTCTTAAGTTAATTCTTATGAAAAAATTATAAAATTATTTTCTTACATTTTATTTCATAGAACATATTAATTATGACATTGCTAAATTGTGCAGTTCGAATGAATATGTTACATGGTACACAAAGTTTGGAGGTTAGCCATGCAAGATTACATTATTACTCGTATAGTTGTAAAAGTGATTTCTAAGTTTTTTTATGTCTCGCCAACAGTGAGGTCATAGGAAACAGATACACACAACATTACACTGCCTTTACGCATGGAGCACTAAATTGGCACTCAGTATTATTATTGTTGGTTTTTATTTTCTATATGACGTATATTTTTATTTGTGGAATGTGTGGCACGAAGTCAAACAAATACTTTTCTTTTTCTGTTTTACAAATCAGGTAGGTGTTTTTCCAGAAAGAGCATTTTAAGAAAGCAGTTTTTAAGCCATTTTCAGGATTCCCAAAAACATGTTTCTTGTATGTGTTCCATATTTTTTTTTATAAACATACAGTAGAATCATAGTTGCAGTGTGTGTGTTATTTTACTAGATGTAAACATTGCGAAAATTCAACTAATGTCGTATAAAATAGATTACATATGACATGTTACACCACTGTACACGCCAAGGGAGAACTTCTCATAAGGTAATTTTTTTTTTTAATTGCATGTCAGAAAATGCAATTGAAGAACTAAAAAAGGAATGACTAAATAATTTGGTTCACATTCATGTTCTAAAAGAAATTTGCTCTTGATTAGTTTTTGGCGATGTAAATTGGAACAGGTTTGTTTCTCTCGTGGTAAATTTAGTTTCAAATGATTTCTGAATAATAATAATCACAAACTATATTTAATTGCTGTTTCAGATGTTAACTTTTGACTACTGTGAGAATCTGTTTATGAAACAAGTGATGGAAAGATGTAAATTGACAGAATGAATAAAATAATCAGTGTGTTTCTAAAGTGTTCACTTTTACAGTGAATAGATTGTATTAAAAATGTACCGTTGCTGTACAAGTTCATACAAACCCACTGCTTTAAATGGCTTTGAATAATAATTGATAGTGAATCATTGAACAAAAAATTCTCAGTCGAAGCTAAACACATTCAAAACTTTTGTAACTAAGCTCTACTGTAGTAGTGATATTTTAAATTTTTTCTTTATGGTTGATTTTTCATATTTTTAAATAAAACAGGTTAAAAGTTCATTTTTGTATTCTTTAAAATTTTATGGTTTTTAAAAAAATGCCTAAATATAGTATTATTAAGTATTGTGTTAAAGATGATATATTGTGTTAAAGATTATATATTGTACACTTTGTCAAATAAATTAAATTTATTATTTCAGGGTGATGATTTTGTTTGCCTCAATGGACTGGAAGTGAAAATCAATCCGTCACAGAGCACAGACAGTAGGCTTCTGCTGTCTTTGACAATGAATGCCAGACAAGGTTCAGTCCATGTCTTTGAGCCTAACCATAGTGTGGCGAAGAGAATCAAAAGGTTGGTTTGCTGCAATATTTGTGCGATGAAAATAATAAGTTAAAAGATTAGGCAGAGTATTCTGGATGCATGCTGTTACAACACGGTATCATCCTAGAATGCAGAGGAGAGAGAGGGAGAGAAAAAAAGCAAGAGAGAGAGAGAGGACAGATGAGGAAATAGTTGTGGTAAATGATCCCAGTTTACTGTAGACAAATAAAACATAAATAAAACTAGGAATTTAGGTATAGTTGCTTGAGCACTTTGGTACATGTTGGTTCTCCTGGATCAACATATATATAGAGGTGTGGAAAGTGGACAGAGGTTTCTTGACCCCACTATAGTTAGTTACTCAGATCTTCTGCTGCATCACTGTCGCTTATCCTGAAGAGCTAACACTGTTCTGAAATTACTTG
This sequence comes from Medauroidea extradentata, assembly GCA_003012365.1. NCBI lineage: Eukaryota > Metazoa > Arthropoda > Insecta > Phasmatodea > Phasmatidae > Medauroidea > Medauroidea extradentata. Next base: position 35,157 of record PNEQ01030303.1, on the reverse strand, counting down.
ACTCAGATGTGTTCGTCCAGAAATAAAACTTGCTACACGTTAGTCCTCCAAGACCGACATGTACTGAGATGTTGAAGAATGTACAGGCATCTCCTTAACCAGTGTACTCACTCAGATCTTCTTCTGCATTACTGTCACTTATCTTGAAAATTTAATACATTTCTCAAAGAGTGTTCGTCCAGAAATAAAATTTGAATTAAAAAAAAAAGTTCCCATTTTATTTAAATTGCCTTTAGGATGTCTGAGAAATAGTTAAATAGAAATAAAGGCATCGGTGCTGCCTATACACCTTAATTTGTTCACTCCCGGTTCTACTTCATAATAAATTGGGGCCACAGCCACCTGACACAACCGCACTTGTCTGTCTCTCGGTTTATTCTTTACTGCTACATTATTGTAAAATTGGGCTACCACCCCACGACATAACCTTACTCCGCAGCGTCTTGTTTCAATCTGAAAATAGCGGAGACAAAACTCTCTATAAAGAGTCACATGTCGCCCCAAGCTGCGCTCCTATTGGCTTGGCTGGTTTTACGTGATTACAATACCACTGTTCCCTTTAGAGCCTAACTGAAAAATACTGTGCAGAAACTCCTAAATGATGCAAAAACTGACTTGGGAAATCCAGAACACAAAACAAAGCCAACTTGTCATCAAATTATTTATTACTCCCTAACTGAATTCTTGATTTTTCGATATTATTACAACTCGTGACTGGGGGTTTTTTACTTTCCCTTCCCCAAACCGAGAACACTAAAAAGAAAAGACTATCTAGTTAGAATATTACAAGAATGCATATAAGTTATAATACATATCCAATTTAACCTTTATAACAGAACACCAAATGTAACTGAAATTAAGCAATGCTACAAACTTGAATTCCCAAAATGTTTCCGGTTTATTTAAATTTAATTTACATCACGAGGTGCAAACTTTTAATCCTATCATAGTGAACCCTGCCTACTGGAAAAAGTATTATAACTTAAGCACAAGTTTACAAAGATTTTAAGTTTGAAAAAAAAATTGCCCACAGTGTAACTTCACATGTAGCTTAAATTTTAAAAGAGAATCATCACCTGATGGCTTACACATTTGAGCTGAAAAAAATTTAGTAGAGAGTCCAGAAAATGTCCAAAATGATTTTACAGAAGAAATGGTTCCGGTGCTGCCTGTACACGTTAAATTACCACTCTGGCGCTATTTCACAAATTTGGGCTAAAGCCCTGTGATGTGACTGTCAACATCTTCATTTATTCTTCTAATCCATCATAAACTTTGGCCGTAGTCCCGGGACACAACCATCTGGTTTGGTGTCTTGGTTTATTCACTATTACTTATGTTTTTATTATAAAATTGGGCTACAGCCCCACAACGCAACTGTACCCATGGTGTCCTGATTTAATCCAAAAATAGCAGAGGTAAAACTCTAGAAAGGATCACGCGTAATCACAGGCCTCACTCCCATTGGCTGTACTAACATCATGTGATTTCATGACTACCTGTTTCGTGTGGTTGTTGGACCTTTTGTCCCGCGAAATTTACACGAGTGTATGGCACGGAGGACACACTTATGTTGTCCTGTTCGCCATCTTGAAACTACACTAAACAAAAACACGACACACGAAAAGAAACAGGTTCCGTTGCCAACACTGCCAAAACAAAAGAGTTTCTCACCACAAATTTTATGTACACGATCACACAACATCCTGCCCTCCTTGAAATGGTAAATTTCAAATTTAAGGTAACGGGCACAGTTTTATAACTGGTCTAGTTAAAAGACCTTAAGCTGTGTGCAGCTTAACTACACGGACAACTCCGTCAGCATCGGGGTACGTCTTCACCACCTGGCCAAGACGCCAGCGGAGAGGAGGCACATTTGGGTCTTGGATGAGAACCAGGTCATTTGGTTGTAGGTTGGTGGACCCCGCTGTCCATTTTCGTTTGACCTGCAGCTGGTGCAGATAGTCCTGATGCCACCGGCGCCAGAAGTCCGGGTATATTCGCTGTAGAATATTTCATTGTGACAGCCGTCCCAGAGGCACAACAGTGAAGTCATCACATGGAACTGGCTGGGACAGTCCTAATGTGAGGAAATGGCTTGGTGTCAAGGGTGCAAGGTCAGAGGGATCTGTGGACAGAACTGATAACGGACAGGAGTTAAGCACTGCTTCGATCTGTGTGCGCACAGTGTACAATTTTTCGTACGTTAGAATTTGCAGTCCAACTACCTTCCGCAAGTCCTTTACTGATTTGACACCTGCCTCCCACAGACCTCCAAAATGAGCAGCTGATGGTGGATTGAAGTGCCACTCAATTTTCTGATCCTGCAATGCCTGTTGAAGTGCCACTCAATTTTCTGATTCTGCAATGCCTGTTGAAGTGTTGCATGGTTCTTTGCATCTGATAAAAAAACCGTAGAGTAGTCGGAGTTTCCTGCCAGCACCCACAAAATGTGTTTCACAGTCACTGAATACCTCTAAGCAGCAGCCCCGCCGTGCAACAAACCTGTGGAATGCAGCCATGAACGCCTCGGTAAAGAGTTCAGAAACCAGTTCCAGATTAAGAACCTTTGTGGTGTAACAAACAAACAAGCACAGATAGGCTCGAATGTTCCGGGGTTTTCGACTCCTGCACATTGTTATAGTGAATGGGCCAGCATAGTCCACTGTCACCGGTTTTCAAGAATGGTTTTGCTTGGGTGATTCGCTCAGCAAGAAGTCCAGCCATACGAGGTGTCACTGGCTTTGGGCGGCAACGGAAGCAAGTTACGCATTGCAATAACCTTAGTTTGACTACATCTCTTCCATTTACCACCCAGAACTCTTTAGGGGTGGGCGAATATGAAAATTTCATTTCGAAGCTAATATGTTGAAGTATTCACGAATTCGAATCAAATATCGAATATCAAGTAAATAGAATTTTTAAACAAATATACAATGCAAAATAATTTACATTGTTTGGAACTTACCTTGAAGGCTATTTCTACGTTGGGTAAAAATGAGAGTTTTGTAGTGATTTACAAAAAATGTTTTGACTGAAATTATTTATGTAACTGCTCAGGATGTTGTTTCAGATGATTCTGTAGGGTTGTAGTGGTACATAAAAGAATACCAATATCCCAAAAAAAATTCAGTTAGTTTTATAAAACTTAACAGACCCTAAAATCGCATCTTTTTAAAACTAATTTATGAAATACCGGTTGGGATTTTGAATATTTTCTTGAATGTTTTCCATGTTGCTTCATTACTGCTGACACTTTTAGTAAAAAATAACCAAGTACTGCTCCTGGATTTTTTGGCAGGTGGCCCAGTATTCAGACCTGAAGTGCTTGGCTCCATTAGTTGATTTTAGGAAATTGCCAAAATAGTTTTCCAGGTTGTTTACTTCTACATAGTGACGTTCGTTAATTTGTATTCACGAGGCACTTATGGAAACCTATAGGTCATTCGGGATAAAGTGAACACTAAAAATGTAACCTTTGAAAAATATCACTAGCCAGCCGTTACTGCATATAATTCTATATTAACTATAGTTGCCTTACTGCTTGTATGGTTGGCAGCGAAATCACGCAAAATAGTTCCATTTTTTTTCCTATTTAAATACAATACAGAAACAAAATCAACCGAAAACTACGTAATTGTATTTTATATAATTAATAAACTTATTTTTATTAAACTGTATCGATTCATACCTACTACACAATTTACCTTACCCGCGCAACCATTAAGTGACGTGTCAAGATAGGTTAGAAATGTCCAAATATGTTAGGAAATGCCCTGTCGTTAGCCGTTACGCGCGGAAAGATACAAATTGGCTGATAATAGAACTTTAGCAGGGCTTTTTTGAGTGCTCACTTTATCCCGAACCACCTATAGGAATATTCCTGCTGGGTAGCATTGGATACGTGACTGGATCTACTCACTGCAGAAGCGGCAGTTTCAGTCGTCGACCCCGTGTTATTACACCAGGTCAAAACAGTGCTGAATATCCTCTTGTGCTGGTATAGTATACGTACGTAGCATTAAAATTGTGTACTAGTAATAACAATTTATTCCATACCTGAATTACGTACTCTGGCAATATTTTTACCTTGATAAACTACTCCAGACTTCTTATTCAATAAAAGTAATACGATCCGACATCGTATTTTCCGTGAACACGTATTCAAACTGCCTTACAATATATTTTCTATTATTTACACATGAGGAAGTGTTTGTTTACGTTTTACGCGCGCTTTCCTTTCTATCGTGTGCTTGCTGCTATCTACACTGCTTCAATCAACGCACGACGTTTCCGACCGATTTACTTTCTATCGAGTGGATCCGAAGTAGTTTCCGTAAGTGCGTACTGATTTCGTCTGAATACCGCATCTCTGAACGTGGTCGCAATATGGCCATGATCATTACGTGATTGACACACAACTTCACTTGCGAAAATGTCAGTGGGCCAGCAGCATTACGTTTTTAACTGATCCCCCTCTCGTGTTGCGTAAATTAAAATTATTACTTCGAAGAGTATAAATAATTATGCACTGCACCGGTCCGTTTCCTTTGTGCATGTGCTACGACACGGTGGCTGTTGGCTATATGGCTTGCGACTGAGGCCACTCAAAATGGCGCACTTGATGTAAACCACACGGCCTACGCAATTTGTTTCCTTTCTAATTTCATCGATATGGCTTGCATCGCATTGAGTGCAATTTTACGACCATTTAGTTAAAAAATATTCTGCTGCATAATCTGCAATAATCATTGTAAGTTGTATTTAGGCACAAATTGATATAGCAGATGTTGTTGCTACAAAAATTAGCAGCGTTTAACGAAAATTTCGAAGATAAAACATCTCGGGCTCTAAATAAAAATTATTTAAATATGTGGTTTTCCTATTGTTTGAATGAAATTAGTTGTTGACGGTTTAGTTTCGGCCGTTTTGGCATCTTTGTATGTACACTATTAAGGTTATGTTTTCATGGTCCACTAGCCAGTGTGTGTGGTTAGTATCAAATAAAATCATTGAACGTTTATAATAACGTAAATTCGACACCATCTTCAAGTTTTGGCCAAATAACAACAATTTTTAAGATGACTTATAACCACCAGAAAATTTTAGTAATTTTTTCGAAGTTCGAAGTAAAAATTTTATTTCGAATATGATATCGAATAATGAAAATATTCTATTCGGCTTCGAAATTTCGAAACTTCGCCCACCCCTAGAACTCTTGCTGCATTACAGATAACAAATGTTGAGGTCCTGGGTGAAGTAAATCCCTGTGTAACTGATCAATAATCAATTCTGCCAAACGGCACTTCTTGGAGAGTAGCATGGGGTGTTAGTGGTTGTAGGGTAAGGAGGAGGCCTGGAGTCTTCCCCCCACCCTCATAATGCCATCCTCATCTACAAATGGGCTTAGACTCTTCAGTGAGGATGGGCACTCGCCCTTCTCAAGTGTTGTGAGCTCTGCACTAAATTCCGCTGCTTGTGTCCTCTTCACCCAGAACAGCATTGCTGCCTGCAGCTCTGCCACAGTGAGGGGTCCCGTTATTATGTGATGGCTCGACTTCTGTAACCTCATAAAACGCAAACAGTATGCTGCAATCCTTTTGATCTTTTTCGATGAGGAAAACCGATCCAGCAATGCCGAGTCCACCTGATGAACCCTCCCAATCATGGATACCAGAACTCTTCGCTCAGCAGACAGGCAGTCATCCAGGTGTGCACTCACCGCAAGGTCTTGAGGAGGATGCTCAATCTCTGGACTTTCACTTAGCCACGGAGGTCCTGTCCACCGGAGTGGGTGGTTGATCAATTCTGACAGCATCAGACCACGAGATGCGCAATTGGTGGGATTAACCTCTGATCGAACATGATGCCACCACTCTGGAGGTGTTGGTCTGAATTTCCCCTACTCTGTTGGCAACGAACGTTTTCCAGTGGTGCGATGATGACTGTATTCATGCTAAAGTCTCAGTTGAGTCTGTCCAGGCAAAAACCTCATCAACCAGCAATCTAGAGCTATACACAGTCAGTATATAACAAATGGTTTTCGCCAGCAGCAATGCCCCGCACAGTTCTAATAGGGGTAAAGTTACTCGTTTTGTTGGGGCTACCTTGGACCTAGCCATCATGAGGTGCACTGTAACTGGGCCGTTCACAGGGCTCACTCGAAGGTGTACTACTGCAGCATATGCCTTCTCAAAACTATCGGAGAAGCCATGCAGTTCCGTCTTGCATTCTGATGCACTCACCAACGGTCCTCGAGGAATGTTGATTTTTCCAACACAAGGAACTCCTTCTTCCATTGAGTCCAAGTTGCCTTCAGGGTAGATGGCAGCTCCTCATCTTATCCTACACCTTCTAACCACAACTGCTGAATAAAATGTTTTGCCATTGGCACCACAGGTGACAACCAGCCTAGAGGATCAAAGATATGTGCAACGTCTGACAGTATTCCTCGCTTGGACAAGGCTCCTCCCAGGGACTGTACCTCGTAGGAGAATGTGTCACTAATCAGCACGGCACCCACTGCAGACCAAGGATCTTCAGAGGAGTGGTTCCATCAGCGTTGTTGAACAAGTGTTTAGTGAGTTGTGCTGGCTGACTGTGACTGCTGTACAGCCTCCAGAAACTTGCGGCTATTGCTAGTTAACTTTCGTAGACAGAACCCACCTGCTTGCAACAGGTTTACCAACTCCTGCTGAAGTACTACTGCTTCTTGTACTGACTGTGCTTCTGTCACCACATCATCCACATAAGTGTCTGTCTTCAACACCTCGGCAGCTTGGGGAAAATTGCATTATTTCTCATCTTCGGCCAGCTGATGAAGGGTACGCAGAGCCAGAAATGGGGATGACGAAATTCAGTAGGTGACAGTTGTCAGCTTGTACTCCTTAATGCTTCCTGATGAGTCAAAACGCCAGAGTACCCGTTGGTAGTCTTGATGATGTGGCTCCACCTGGATTTGCCTGTACATTTGTTGTACAAAGGCTGTAAATACAATGGTGTGCATCACTTCACTAATGTCTAACTGGTGCTTTTGACCTAACAGTAATATGTCATTAATAAGTGCCCTGATGATGTCTTGGCGGAGGCATCAAAAACCACTCGCAGCTTAGTTGTTGTGCTGTCCGGCTTAAGCACGTAGTGGTGTGGAATGTAGTATGTCAAATCCACTTTGGTTGTTGCTTCTGGTACCTCCTCCATGTGCCCAGATGCCAGATAGTCAGCCATAAACTCGTGATAAAGACGATTCACGTGTCGGTCTCTTTTGAGTTACCGCTCCAGGTGGCAAAGTCTCCAAACAGCTTGGGCCCTTGATTCTCCCAGCTCTGGTTTCTCCAACTTGAATGGAAGTGCCACCACATACCTTCCATTCAGGCCTTCGATAGTGTGACTGTTGAAACAATGCTTCACACTGTGTTTCCTCTGGAGTTACCACCAATGTGACTGTAACTTCCTCTAATTCCCAGAACTTCCTTACGCTATCCTCCAAAGACATTGACGTGTGGAGACAAGTCACGACCAGTGAGGTTGAAGGTCCTTTGAGTGCCTCCACCTTACCCATTACCAGCCACCCAAAGACAAAGTCCAGTGCAACAGGGGAACCTGGACCTCCGTCCAATCCCCCACCAGTGAGTAGGAATGGGAATAACTCTGCTCAAATCAGCAGGTCAACGTACCCGGGAGTTCCAAAGTGAGGATCTGCCAATTTCAGGTTAGATAGGTGTTTCCAGCTGTTGTCTTGACACCCTTGTGGCTGGCAACTGCTCACTTATTTTGCTCAACACCAAGGTTTCAACAGTGAACTGCCTGTGTTGATCTTCTACAAGACACATGATGCTGGTGCCGTACTTGTGAAAGATGATGAAGCTGGTTTGCCATCCTCATCTGTGGTTTGGTGCATTTGTGGGCCACCATTTGCAGAATCAGAATCTTCCAAGTGCAGCAAGGTGTGGTGTCGTAGATCACAAATTTTACACAGTGACCTTGAGAAACACTCCTTCACCCTGTGTGATTGCCTTAAGCAGTCAAGGCAAAGGTTACACTGCTTGGCCACTTAAAATCTTTCCTGAGGGGATTGAGATTGGAACTGAGGGCACTTTGTTAAGAGTGCGTGGTAGATAAATAAATGCTGCAAACATCAATTGAATTCTACGCTTTTATCGAAGCCAATATGGATAAAATACTCAATGACAATCCTAGGTAATAGTATTTGCCAACTTTATGTAAGAGTAAATATTTATCCAAAATTACTAATTCATTATGCGTGATCTCTTGCGCCGCAGTTATGTGCATGGAATTCCGGCGTCAGAGATTGTGCCTCAGAAGTTTGTAATACTGGAAACAATTTTGTTTAAAACATTGGCTGAAACTATTGTTTAGGATTGCTATTGTTTAATTTTCGCAAATTGGCTGCAAGAAACCCACAGTGATAGATTATTGCTTTTAGCGTTGAATTATGTACCACGCCCTCTTAAGGAATGATCCTCCTGGCATTCAAAACACTTGGACCCATTTTCGCTAGCCTGATGTACAAATGATTGTGTTGCTGGTGTGTTGTTTGGTTATCTGTTGGTTAGCTGTTGGTTTACCTTATCTGCAGGCTTGGGGCGTAGACCTCCTCCCAGTGACTCCCACAGTCTCTGCCTCCCCTCCAAGAAGATTATAAATTGGTCTAGGGTTGGAAGATGGTTAGGGTCTTTGATGGTCAGTTCCCATTCCTTCCTGATTGCCATGTCCAACTTCCTCTCCAGTACATACAGCAGCAAGGGATCACGTGTGTACAGGCATTCCCAGCACCTTCAGTGCACCCACATTCTCTTGAATAACCTATAACAGTTGCCCCTGTGCAGCGGAGTTGGCTCCAACTTGGGGTGCATTGACTAATGCTTCCACATAGTGACTAACCACTAACCGTTTATTGTCGTAGCGCCGTTGCAGAGTTTCAATGCCACTTCAAAGTTTTCCTCTGTCAGTGTTAGTGACTGGATCATGAACAATGGCTCCCCTGCCATTGCTGTTTTTAGGTACACATTTGTCAACTGATTGTTGCTTGCCACCAATGCCTCAAAAGAGGTTCGCATATGTTCGCCATGTCTTAATTTCCTCACTAAAACTGGGTAACTTAATCTTCGGTAACGGTACCTTCGGGTTGCGGACTGCCCCAGCAGCCACTGCAGTTTTTTTTTCTGCCACTGTATCCGCCATGGCCATAACCTTATAATACAGGTCTTCAAACAATTCCAACTTTTCCAGATGCTTGCTCTCGGTCAAAGTCTGCGATCTCATTCGCTCTGATAGCAAGTAAGAGGTAGTCGTCTTCAAAGGAGGACCGAATTTGTGGCAGGCCCTAGCCGCTTCCGCTAACGTCGCCGCTCTCTACAACCAATTCTCCGCCCGAACCATCCTTAATGTTGCCGCTTTCACCACTGGCGGCGCCATGTCTTAGCTCCAATCCTCGTCCCTTGCCATGGCCCGTTCGCGCACGAAAGCTCCCAAGATGAACGAGTGAACGATAGCCCATGACCCGTTACGCGCAAGAGATCCAAATAAGGTCGTCAAAGTGAACAATGAACAATAGTCCATGACCTGTTTGCAGAAAGCGCCGGCGCTGCACGACACTGCCACGAACACAAAGCTAAACGTGACTTGCATAGTTTTTCATCCTGGTTTTATGCACTGATTGCACTAATTACTATTTACGGTAACTTGTCGTAGGTCCCAGTTTGCGCAACAGTCTTGGCAAGATGTTTTCCAGCGCGGTTCTGATGGCCGCTTGCACCAGTCCCGTTTCCCGTTCCTTTACCCCGTTTTCGGATACTCGGAGACCGTAATTCTTACTTACGTCGCCGCCCTATCCTACTTCCGGAGGACCAAAATGTTTTGTGTGGTTGTTGGACCCTTTGTTTCGCGAAATTTACACAAGTGTTCGGCACGGAGGACACACGTGTGTTGTCCTGTCTGCTATCATGAAACTACACAAAACAAAAACACGACATACGAAAAAAAATGGGTTCCATTGCCAACACTGCCAAAACAGAAGACTCCAGTCTCTCTCACCACCATACGTTTATGTACACGGTCACACAACACTACCTAATTGAAAAATATTGTACAATAATCATGAAACTATGCTAAACCTAACTCGAAAATAACAGAACTCAAAAACAAATCTCATGATACCTCCGCACAAGGCCAGCCGGCCCTGGCCGTAATACTATTATTGATTATGTACTCCCTAACTGACTTCTAAGATTTCTGAATTACTTAACCTGTGACTCCATTTTTTCTCTTTCCTTTATAAAACCATGACCACTAAAATACTACCAAAATACATGCAAATACCAAGAAATGGGAATCTGATTTCAATGATCACCGATTACTGAAAAGTGTGAGAGAGACAGTCTGCCCAGGCCATAAATTGGCATGCAAAAATTCTGTTTAAGGCCGCGGTTCGCCTCAGTTTTCAATGTCTTTTATTATTTTTATATTTGTACCATATATTTTTTTTCTTACTTTAGACATAAATTGTGACTAAATCTTCCTCTTAGGAAATTTTTTAATATCTAATAGTTTTTGCGTAATGAGTCGTAAGCGTCAAAATTTGCACTTTACGGTTTTATGCACGCCACTAAAACCAACTGACATACCATTCCGAAAAAAATTCACAGTGTATAACAATGTTGTAGGCTATGATTAGACATATATAGAACAAAAAATAACATATTTTTGTATTTAATTAAAAATGCTGAATTTTTAAATGAAAATTCAAAAATTTCTAATTTTTTTTAAAAATACGAAATTATATATATTTTTGTTTAAAATGTTTCAAATCGCAGCCTACAACATTGTTGTACACTGTGAATTTTTTTCGGTTTGGTATGTTAGTCTGTTTTAATGGCGTGCATAAAACCGTAAAGTGCAAATTTTGACGCTTACGACTCATTACGCAAAAACTATAAGAGATAAAAAAATTTCCTAAGAGGAAGATTTAGTCACAATTTATGTCTAAAATAAAAAAAAAATGTCTCGTACAAATATAAAAATAATAAAAGGCGTTGAAAACTGAGGTGAACCGCCCCCTTAACAACCGTCATCAAAATGCTATTCAACATAAGGTGTTATAGCCCAGTGATAAATTACTTGTCACCTGTTTTGGAGGACCCAGGTTTGATTCCCGGACGGGTGATTCTGATTTCAGTTTTCTTTTGGTTTTCCCATAATCGCTACTGACAAACGCTAGGATGGTTCCTAACTGTAGACAATAGCCAATCCATTGTGTTTCCTTCTTATTGGAGGCAATGATTCCATCTAAAATGGTCTTAACTATTAACGGACGTTGAACCTCAATGACCTACTTTGTCTCCCAACCTTGGCCCACACAGTCTGTGTTTAATATTCCTTTTTACGATTGACTCATGTGCTCTACTTATGTCAAGGAGAAACTAAACAATAATAGTACTGTACAGTATATATACAAATTTTAATAGTTTCCAGGTAACAGATATCTGTATTGTGTACTGTCTGCATTGAAATGATTCTGCACTAATTTTGAGTAGTATTTTATGTCTTTTATATCACAAACTTACGTGCAAGTTCTTAAGAAATGGCACTTTCTGGCTGATCTGTGTTAACATGCAGAAGCTGGGAATTTCCACACACGTGTTTACTATGCCCTTCCATTTAAGTTTCCTGCAAACCTTTCTTTAGTAAAGTTACACAATAGTGTAAACTTAACCATAGGCGAAGCTAGAGATTAGCTAATGGGTGGTCCTAGTCTTCAGTGATCTCCCCAATATGGCGAGGGGTCCGGGGGTCCTCCCCCGGGAAAATGTTGAATATCAAGATGAAAATGCCGCTATTTCAGCAATGTTTGGTGTATGGACAATGAATGTAACACTGGTATAAATATTAATATTTTTTCGGTGATAGTGTTTTTAGTGATAAATTTAATAAAAACAAACATAAAAACTATAACACATACAAGTAGCCAAGTCAATATTTAGTTTTTTTAGCTACACAATTGTTATTTTTTTGATGTTTGATAAAAAATCTTATATCTTGATTTGAGAAACATTTTAGTAGTAATTTTTTCGAAGCATTGGGAAGGGTGGAAGGTAATTTAGACAAATATTAAAAATAATTAACATATAAAAAGTTAAAAATGTTGTACTAAAGTATGGTAACTTACATTATTTGATATTTTAACTGCTACAAGCATTGTTAGGTAAAACTAGCACTAGGGACAAAACAAATGTATTAAAAATCCTTAGGTTATGTCCAACAAAGCAATAGCATGCACAATAAATACCACAGCAAACTACATAATCAAACCTGCTTAAGTATGCAACATAATAACTTATAATAAGATTTTTTTTAAAGAAAACCAATAAACATTTTTGGGAAGTTAATAAAGGCCTGCGTATAATTTGAAATATGTTCAGGCCTAGAATGTTTTTCAGAGAGTTCACAAGTTCATTCGCCAATCAAATGTTACCATCGTTTTGAACTCTTCAATATCTTCTGCCACTTGGATGGAATTAGCAAGATTCTACTCACTATAAGAAAGTAAGGAAGCATGAGATTTTGAAGGCAGTCTTGTGCCGTTGTTGATTGCAACTTGGTTTTAACATGGCTCAGCTTGGAAAATCCTCTCTCGCAGGAACAACTAGTTACAGGAATAACAGCAAATTTGCTCAGTAGTTAGTAGAAGTTTTCGTAAGTTTGTTAACGGTTGTACTCTGAAATCCATATCAGCCAGTCATTAATAGTATTCGGAGGATACTCTTCCCCTGTCTTGCTTTTCAGCAGATGCATCTCATCTTGAAGCTCTGGAACACTCACGCAAAACTTGTCACTTAAGATCTGAACATCGTTCTGAGTGGGAGCGAGTCTCAGAGTTCTGCCAATAGCAGAAATAATTTCTTGGGTTTCTTGAAAAAATCGGGTTTTCAAACCTTGAATGAGAGAATCGATCACAGCTCTGAATATGTGTACTCTGCATTCGTCCTTCACTGATTCAGATATAAAAGTGCTTTCTGAATGGTTATCTATTTTACATGAGGGGTAACATTTCCTTCTCGGATCTGGTACATCAATTCCTAATTTGACACATTTTTTCTCTACCTTATCGTACATGTCATCGAAGCTTGACTCTTCATTTCTGAAATGTTGTAAAACAGCAGCAAGCATCTGGACTTGTTTCATTGCCACACACAGATCAATAGTAGACAACTGTAACATTTTGCTTGTCTTCAAAATCATCAGCAAAATTGAATGCATGATTTCTAAGCTCAGTATGAATTTGAAAGACTTCATCTGAGTGAAGATACCTTTCTCACTTGCTCTAACTTTACCGTCAATAGACCCTTCCACTGCTGTCTCAATAGCATCCACAATAGACTCATAGTTAGGGACCTGAAAAATTCTCGTTTTCTTTTAGGCACGAGCTAGAATTCCACAAACTGTATATTCGTGTCACTTTAACAATTGATCCTTACCTTATTTGACATTTCGTGTAAGTCGCTGAACAAATAATAACAATGTAACTAATGCAGGCCCATATCACTGTATCAGCGAGCAGCTCGTTTTTTTTCTTTCAGACATTTGAAGAAGCATGTAATCACTTGCTGATTCGATAGAGACAATCTTTTCATACTGCAGAATTGAAATTTAAGACTTCACTGTTCATTATATGGTTATGTGCATATGGCGTCAAGCCAACTAGCTGGGTGTTGTAGTACACATGTGCAAATTCCATGAACTGAAGAAAACAGTCTACAGTTTTATGCTTTGGATATGTCCATTCCTTCCTTTCCTGTGTGTGCGTCTGTGTATGCATGTTTGCGAGGGTTACCCGTAGATACTTTAGTGTTCCCATTGTTCATGTGCTTGTTAAAAGAAGGTTTGACGAATTCTCCACCACTTCTAAAGAAGTTGATAATAAGATTTGTGTTGACATCTGTCAGACCTAATGGGTGGTCCTGTGCATACCCGGACCACCCCGTAGCTTTGTCTATGAACTTAACTGCTTTAAGGTTGTTCCCTAGATAGACTTGTTTGTGTGTGTCAAGTAAGAGTGCTAATGGTGCCACTGACCGGATATTTAATACAGAGTCACGTCTACTTGCAAGCCATTCATTGAGCTTGGAGTGCATTACAATCATTCTTTTTTCCTTTGGGACTTCAACCCCTTCCCTGTCTAATATTTAGTAACCATGGTAAATAGTTTTGAATTTTTTTAGTGCATATAATTTTTAATAGTGTTTTGACATTCACATAAACCATTTTTTTTTTGGTATATTTTAGTATAAGTTTTAAAGTTATTGTTTTGTAAACAATTACAATGACTTCCTACCCAAGTATACTTTTTTAATTAGTTTTTATTCAGTTAATCTATTTATAAACACTACAAAAATTTTCACATACACCATTTTTCATGTAAGAAAAACTATTAACATTTTTAACAACTCAAAAATATGTAGGTACTTATTTATGTACTTATTTCAGACATGCTATGCTCAGAGAGCAATTATTGAAAAATTTTTTAATTTAATAGAAAATTAGAAATAAACATACAGTAGGTCCTCTATTTATGTTATACCGCTTATTTCAATACGGATTAACTTTGAGTACCCATATATCAATTTAAATAATTACAGATTCGGAACAGCATTGTTTAATGTTCCCCGCGCCCCTTTCGTTCTTTTTGGTTTAACCAAAAACTACATAAATTGAGGATGGTACAGTAGTTTTACATTTTATTTGTTCCGGGTAGTTAGAGCAAAATATACGTGCATAGGTTTGGCAGATGCTGGAAAACCTGCAAAACTGGACATTGTCTGGGAATTTTGTGTATCAGGTAAAAATCAGGGAAACGTAGGGATTTTTAAAAAATCGCCTGGAAATTTTTTGGACGTGTTCATACCTAATGAAATGTATCACTGTTTTACAATTTACAGGTTAGTGATCGATGGGAACAGTTTACTGTTGTAGTTCGGCTACGCAGTGTTTGATAATCAGTTGAGGTTGACTGCATCATAGTCTATCCCTTTGCCAACATGGCGTGCGTCTGAGCAATGGCAGCATGCAGCATGTGTATATTCCATGTTGGATAGTTATATATGTAACATCAGTGTTGGTAGTTAAATATTTTAGTAAATGAAAGGTAATGATTTAATTAACTTGGTTTTTCATTTTTGTTGTTTGTTCCATTAAAATGTCCCAGTGTTTGCTTGTTTTTATAAACAAGCAGCGAATAATAATTACGTATGTGGCGTAAAATTAAGTCCAGCTACAGTGGTGTTTTAGTTCATTATATACATTTTATTGAAAACAGCTCAGTTGGCTGGAGATTTATAGGCCTACACTATCCATTTTTTTTTATTATTATTTGTTAATGGCACAAACCGGTAGAATATTTGTACGTTATGTGGAATATACCTCGCAAAACAAAAAAACTTTTTTTCATACAAAAGTAAAATTTAGCATGCCGTGTTAATCACAAGTAGGCCTATATCTTGTTTTGTACTTTCTTGCAATGCCCGGCAATACAAACTTTAGAAATTGAATCTACTTTAGTCTGGCTTTGGAACAGTTATCATTATTATGACCTGATTTTAATTGGTTGCTGCTAATGTTTTGTTGTGTTGAGCTTGTTGGAGCAATGTGAATGTAGCTAATGATCCCTGGACATTCTGAAGATATCTCACTGTCCACACTTTCCTTGATATTTATTTCAAGCATGACACATAATTGTGTATTTCAAAAGTGCTAGCTGTCAGCTTATTGCAATATTTGAAATTAATTTATAATTTATTGGTATGATTTGCTAATCTGTAATTTGGTCTTTTCCTCTCTTCATAAATAGACCCAGACAAAATACAATTTGAAAAATGTGGTTAATTTTTTAGGTCCTAGATAAAATATAATCACATGACTATTTTAGCAGAAAACACCAGTTTTTAACGTAAATATATTTTTACAAAATAATTTTCAGTTTTTGAAGATTTGTGAAAGTTAAACCTAATGCAGTCGTTTTGTGGAATGGACGTTTTGCTTAGTTTTTGGCTACATTTATTTAACTTTATTTCAACAGGTCATATCAAGGCTTCAAGACACCCAAAAACTGCATTCGCTTTATCATTACAGCTTATTAACTTATGTTTTTTGATACTATATACTACTAAGCAGACTTACTCATGTGAATGTTACAACTATAACAATTAGTGGACGTGTAAACTTGATAATGGACAAGTCAAATTTTGAACTCAGCTGTATCTTTTGGACAAGCATCCTAAATTCTTAAAATATAAACCTGGTAGTAGATTATGTTACAATATGTCAGAATCAATTATTAACACTTATAAAGTAAACACTTAATTGTAAATACAGTAAACCCTAGTTTTATTGGACCTCCATTCAGCGGACTTCGTATTTAACGGACAAAATCTGGCGATATGCTTTGGTTAGTGACATCAGGCGTGCGCACAGATAGCCGTGTAAGACGGTAGATAGAGCTATTTTTAATCGTGCGTCGGAGTACGTGCCGTGTCCGGGCAAGAATAATTGTCTAGCTGAATTTTTTTATGGAACTGTAAGATCAACAGCGTAAGACCTACCTGGTTATTGTACTTTGTTGAGTGACATCAGGCACGTGCACAGATAGCCGCGTAAGACAGTAAACAGAGCTAGTCGCTCATCTGTGTTTTATCCGGACAAGAACGATTGTTGTGTCTACTTGGATTTTTTACGCAGTTGATATACGTGCGCGATAAAGATTATGCGTTTTTTTTAATGAAATAGCATCTGCAACAGGACAGAAAAGAAATAGAGTAACTTTGATGTCAAGCAAAAAATTTGAACAAATATAAAAGTAAGAGGCCAGTGTTTCGGTAGCAAAGTTGTGGTATGATTATGGTGTCAAGAAACAAACTGAGCCGGACATTCGTAAAGCAAAAAACTTGTTAAAGAGTCATGTGTTGAAATATGATGTTAAACAAAAAAAATTGGCACTGTTGGACCCAGGAAATATGTGAAATTTGCTACCGCATCTTCACACGACGAGGCAGTGTGTGTTCAACAACGCTCGTGTGGTGTAAATGTGCGAGGTGTAGAGAGATTAAATTTGCTTCGGACAAAGTAGCGCAACACGTGCCTTTCTCACGCTCAGCATTTCCGTCCCTTGCCCTTCAGAAATTCTTAAGGACTGCGGTTAGATTATTATCTCGCAGACACCATATACGATACTGCGTCGCGATGTAAACAACGGTAGTTTAGATGGAAATTTTTTATTTGTGTTACATATTTAGTAAATAAACACTTTACTTGAAATACAAAGCAGTAGCTCAACTTCACGTGTGACATGTTACCACGCAACATAACAAGAAACCAAGCTGATAACAAGCCTCCTCCTATCCCTATCCTTCTACTCTTCCCCCGCCCACCACCCTTGGTTATTACAATGAACGGACAAAGGCATGTGCTTATCTTTCTACTCCCGCCAGTCAGCACAAACCTTCCCCCTCACCCACTTCCAGCGATTTGATCACAACAAACACGTTGCGTTACTACGCGTATCACACTGCTATAAATTTATTGGCTTGTTGTCTATTTTCGTGTGCCGATTTTGGTACTTCTTGATTTACCGGCCATCTGATTTACTGGGCCAAACCTCCCCCCAAATAGTCCGGTAAAACGAAGGTTTACTGTAGATGGAACATCAGGGAAAATTCTAACTTTTTCACTGGACACCTTGTTACCATACGTGCTTATCTCTCCACGTAGGTTATGTTAGCGTGACACAGCAGTTTCTCTCCCTACCCCTCTGTAATCACTTGTCCCATCAGTTGCTGTGTGGACAGAGTTTTAGACATGTCACTGTTAACTTTATCGTGCTATTGATATGTTTTTAGTACAATATCAGTTTACTGCCATTATGATTTTTACTCAGTGAGGTGGTTTTCAAACGGCCAAATTTTTTAAATTTAGTTATTAAAAAAGAATAAAACACCTGTCTTGTCAATGACAAGTATTGCGAAATTTTGATAAAGACAAGGGCTGTTGACATAAGTAAGGTGTTAAAAGGGTGAATTCTGTGTTTTGCAATGTAGATTTTAAGGCCATGCTCGCCTGTTTGTACTGTTTCCACTGAGCGGACCCTTGGGGTTTTGGGGCGGGTTTTCAGTACTCTTAAATGTTTCAGTTATGTTCTAAAGGGTTCTGTTTTTGTGGGTTTAGTTTTGATTAAGATTAGTTCCTTTACTTCTACGGGTTTGCCTGGGCCGGTAGGTTGTATAGAGAGAAGGGTTGCCCCGGTTGACGGCGCTGTGTTTTCCCCTTTCCCGCCGGTCCTGCTTCTCCACTGGCCATGGAGGGGAGGGCCTGAAGGGGGGAGGCCTAGTTCCGTCTGCCGGCGGTAGGGGCGCGAGTGAGGCGGGCCGAGGACTCGCGATGCGAGTGGAGGGCGCTCACTCTTGAGCAGGTCGTGGTGGAGTGTACTTCAAACGCAAAAGAAGCCTAAGAGTGTTTTTAGTGAACCTTAAGGCTTTAGAAGGAGCAACGAGGCGGTCGGCAGCATGTAGGTGTGTCGCATGTTGCGACTACATGGCCTGGTAAATCATTAGTGTAAGGATCGTCTGACAGTTGCTCCTTTTAGGAGTGGCTTATACGGTGGTTAGCGAAGTTCATGGGTGAGTCTTCCCGTCCCTCTAATGGTGAGGCCTGATCACCAGCGGTGCTGATTGTCCCCTATTTCGAGACTGAGGAGGTTTATGGGAGAGTCTAGTGCCTGGTAAAGGCCTATTAAACCAGTTGTGGTGGACGTCGGCCAAGTTTGGTTCATCTAGTCTGTGTGCCTAACACAAAACGTTGGGGAAGCTTATAATTAGTGCGTCAGTGACCTTTGATTCGTTATTCATGAATTATCAGTTGGAAGTGGGGCGTGAATGGAGTAAACAAAAAGGAATCAAGCACTGAAATGTGTAAGGTCTTTGTAATTATTTTACGTGTGGTGAAGATGTTTCTAATTGGCCATAAAGGGAATGTCAAGGAGTATTCAATTAAGATACTGGCCCGATTAATAGAAGTAAATGTCAAGGAGTTTTCAATTAGTGTACTGGCCTGATTGACAATATTATTTTGGTGATTGTGTTTTGTTTAAAGTGGGCATTAAATGCAAGTTCTTGACTTAGCTGGCGTGTTTTCTTTGCTCGAGCGGAGACCTTTAGTTAACTCGATATAAGCATGGTTACTCAATAAAAGGGGAGTTGTCCCGCGAGTGATGGATGCATTGATCATACTTTTGGCATCTTGGGTCTCTTCGAGTAAGAACGGCTAAAGTTCACTGCGCCACTCTGCTCCCTTAAGAGGCAAGTGGGTTTTTGGTGGCACTCTCGAGCAAGGAAATGTGAGTAGTGGGTTTGATAGTGATACTAAGCACGTTGTCTGCTGCTGTAGGAGGGCTGTGTGTGCGTGCATCGTGAGGCATGTCTGCGCCTTCAGATTTTTTATACCGCCTTGGGCGGGCGGATTTAGTTATTTATTTGAACGAACTAGGTGTCTGGGTGACAGATGATCAAATCACAGTCGAGCTGCGTCAAACGCCAATTACGTGGTTTCGGGAGGAAAAAGAGAAACGGAAGGATGTTCCACGGTTCGGGAGAGGCAGTGGGAACGAAAATAATGATCGGTGGACGAGGGACTTAATAAAATCTTTACCTTGCGTAGACTGCTGGGAGGTGGAACCAATTTTGAATTTCTTCATCAAATTGACACGAATAACGGACCTACAGCAAGTTCGGTAAAGTGTTTGTTGGTAGGTATAGCAGTGAAATGCATGGGGCCTTTGGCTCAAGTCTTGGCGGAAGTTTTGTCAAATGAGGACAGATGCACAGCAGCTTGTTTTTGACAGAGTGTATTAAGTAGAATTTGTCCAACCGGAGTTAGATTCTGATGTGTAAAGCGACATGTTGAACGTTTCCAACGACCGTACGAAACTTTTATAGCCTTTGTAGAGTCTATTATTGATTATAGTGGGGCCTTGGGGGAAACGAGAAAAGGAACTGGATTTAATAGCCTTAATTATGGAAAATATCTCCTGAATGACAAGGGCCGAATGCAACTTATGTGCCTAACCGACGTCCTTGCTGGAGTTAAAGAAGTTGGCAGTGGATCTACAGGGCCGCAGGGAAATGCGAAAAGAATATTATAAGGAATTTGCATCGGAAAAGAAGGGTTCGGGAGGGCATAGGGGTGATCTCAGGGATAGTGTGATGTCTGTGGAACTGCGGAAGGCAGAGGAAAAGCTGCAATTATTGCAGAGAGAGTACACTGGTCGACTAGGGAGGTGTGCCAATTGCGGTGGAAAAGGGCACTGGTTAGCAGTGTCCCAGAAGGCCAAAATAAGGGTTAAGGATAGATGGTGTTTCAAGTGTAATAGAACGGGACACTTGAGAGTGCGGTGTCCGGGAAACGGGCAAGGGCTGGAAGGGGGCGCGACCTTGTAGCCCGTTTACATCAGAATAAGCGTGGGAAAGAGCACTCAGTTGTAAGTAACGTGATATGTATGAAGTGGGGGTGTGGGGGAAAATACTTGAGTGAATGGGCTTAGTGGATTCGGGAGCGACTAGGAGTATAATTAGTGGGAAGTTATGGGAGTGAATGGTGAAATTGGACGCCTACTTAAAGAGTAAATTGACATCTGGCCATGAATCCCGTTTAGTTACAGCTGATGGTGCTACTTTATGTAGTGAGGGTAGTAATAAGTTACATTGTAAAATAGAGGGGTTGTCATGGAATTTGAGTTTCGCAGTTGTTAAAGACTTGTGTGTGGAGGCGGTGATGGGGTGGGATTTCTTGGGCTTTGTACAGGCAACAGTGAATTTCCGAAGCAGCATTATGTCGTTCGGGTTTAGTCCTCAGATTCAAGTGCACTTGGGGCAACAGAAAGGTGTGATGTTACACGCAGTCTCGGGGGAGGAGAGTGTTAGAAATTGCGAAATTGAAAGCATCTTGCGGGATTACGTCAATGTCATTACGGAGAAAATTGGGAAATGTGATGTTGTTCCGTACAAGTTTTACTTGTCCAACACAACTCCCTTCAGGAGTCGCCCTTTTCAGTGCTCTGTGATAAAATTAGAAAATTACCGGAATAAGGTGACGAAATTATTACAAGCAGGAGTAATAGTACCCTCAACCTCTGAATTTTCCTCGCCGGGCTTTTTAGTAAGTAAACCAGGGGGAAAGGATTTTCGTTTGGTGGTAAATCACGCAAAATTAAATGAAAGGGTGCCGGTTGATCCGTTTCCTCTTCCTACGGTTGAAGGGGCTTTGCAATATCTAGGGAGAGCTCAGTTCTTTACGACGTTAGATTTGAACAGCAGTTTTTATCAAATTCAATTGCATGAAGACTGCAAGAAGTTTACCGCTTTTAGTACGCCCTGGGCGCAGTTCAAATTTACTAGAATTCCCATGGGGAGCAATTTTGGCAGTCAGGCGTTGAGTAGGGTATTAGATCAGGTGTAAAAGGACATAAAATTTAAATTTGTACTTCATTACATAGACTATGTTATAATCTACAGTGAAACTTGGGAAGAGCATTTACAGTACATTAGGAGGATGCTGGATGCTTCGAGAGGAGCGGGCCTGACCATAAATCCTAAGAAAGTAGAACTGGAGAAAAGGTTTGTAAAATTGCTGTGATACGTTATAGGGGGTGGGCAGCTGAAAGTTAATACTGAGAAAGTGGAGCCGATTTTGAATTTCCCTAAGCCTACAGCGGTGAGAGGAGTACAAAAGTTTATGGGCATGATTGGGTATTACGCTAGATTCATACCCAACATTTCTGATATTGCCGAGCCGCTGAATAGACTCAAACGAAAGGGAGAAAAATTTGAATGGAGCTGGGAGCAGCATCGGGCCTTTAAGACCTTGAAACGTTTACTGTGCGAGGAGCCGAGTTTTGTCCTTGCCGGACGTTCATAAGCCTTTCAATTTTCATGTTGATGCCTTGGCGAGTGCCTTGGGAGCAGTATTAAGTCAATCTAGGAAGGGAGATGAGCCTTTTCATCCGGTGGCTTATGTGAGTCGGGTTCTGAGTCAATCGAAAAAAACTCAGTGCCTACGAAAAGGAATGTTTGGCATATTTGTTTGGCATGGAACGCTTCCAGGGCTTCTTGGAAGGGACTACATTTAATTTGTATACCGACAATCAGGTCCTGTCGTGCATTCTGGGACACCCCCACCAGCTAGGGAAATTGGGGCGGTGGGTCTTGGTTGAATCGTTTTCGCTTCAAGATACACCACGTGCGGGGGGTAGCAAATCCAGTGCGGATGCGCTCTCACGAATGTTCGAGCCGGAACATTTTGCAGTGACGCAAGAAGGGCAGAAGGATGTGCCGCAGAAGGAGAAGGAGGAGAGGGATTTGGTGGGTTCGTTACTATCAGTGCCAGAATCTTTTACGTCAATCTAAGAAAACCAATTGGCAGACACTGACTGTAAGATAATTAAGGCGGGGCTGAGTACAGGGGTTCAGGTGCCGTATGTGGTGAGTAATGGGCTTTTGTGTTACTCGGAGAATGGTTTAAGGAAAAGAGTGGTTGTTCCCGAGGCGGTTCGCCGCATGATCTTGCGTTATTATCATGACCAGCCAGGGGGAGGGCATTTGGGTATAGCTATGACAAAAGAGAAGATAAAACAAGATTTTTATTGGCCCGGAATGAATAGGAATATCAAGAATTATGTATAAACCTGCGATGAGTGCCAAAAATTTAAGGCTCCTAAGAATACCAAGTTGGGACTTTATGCGGCAGAAGAACCCACTAGCCCTTGGGCAAAAGTCCATATAGATGCATTCGGACCTTTACTGCATTCGAAGAAGGGCAATGTTGCTCTCTTAGTAGTCCTAGATATTTTTTCCAAGTTCACCTTCCTGTTGCCTATAAGGAGTTTGAAGACACGAGTTCTTACGGAAACGTTGGTGAACCAAGTGTGGAAGTCTTTTGGGGCACCGGCCGAACTCGTTAGTTAGTGATAATACGGCCAGTTTCTCTGGAAAGGACTTTAAACTCATGTGTAGCGAATGGGAGACTAAGCATTCGTTCAGTAGCCCACACTTTCCGCAAGGTAATATGGTGGAACGTGTCAGCCGGAATCTCAAGGCGGCCTTGGGGATTTTCGGTGATCTTATTCATAGTGAATGGGATGTGCAGGTCCCTTGGATCAATCTAGGTGTAAATGATGCGCTGCACAATAACACGGGGGAAAATCCCACTCAAATCTTTTTGAGCAGACGCCTAACGCATCCCTTACTTAATGTTTGGGGTATCTCCCCTCTGGATTCCATCCACTCTGAGCCTCAACGCAAGGTTTTGTTGACTCGGGTTAAGGAACGGTTGGTAGAAGCGCAACAAGGGGGGACACGTAGGTATAACGTGGGAAGGACGGCAACCCCCTTAAGGTAGGGGGCCTGGTTCTCTGTAGGAGTTTTCGTCTGTCGGATTTGGCGTTCAAGGTTTCTGGTAATCTGTCTCCTCGGTTTGAAGGCCCGTACCGGCTGCAGAGATGCCTCGGTGAGAACACCTGGTTAATGCATAAGTAGGAGGATGTTTTTGTTATGCGAAAAGCACATGTAGTGCATCTGAAGTTGTACCATCCTAGACCATAAGAGACACCATGTTGTAATATATTTGTGTAAGTAAAGCTGGCCAGTTTGTCGTTTGTGTTGTACGGCGCCTTAGGTTAAGTTATGAATAGTGAAGGAAAGGGTTTTAAAGCATGTGTTCATGAATACTACTGAGAGCTCCAAATGTTTATTATTGAGCTAGTGTAAGCAGGACTGCTTGACTTAGTGTGTTACTGTTGTAAGTGCCGTAGGGGTGAAGTGACAGATGTAAGAGATCTCACCATTTATGATTGGGTATGTCGAGTGTACCATGTTATACTTTACCCCAAGGGGCAAGGAAGTCCTGCAGGAAATGGTTTGTTATCCATTGGTATTGTTATTTTGTGTAATATGTGTTAACTCTTTGTGTGGGAATGTGTGCTGGATAAGTGGAAGTGCTGGAAGTTTGCTCCAGGGGCTGGTCTCAGGATCTAGGTTTTGATAGGGAGGGGGATTGAATGGACCCTTGGGGTTTTGGGGTGGGTTTTCAGTTCTCTTATGTGTTTCAGTTATGTTCTAAAGGGTTCTGTTTTTGGAAGTTTAGTTTTGATAAAGATTAGTTCCTTTATTTCTACGGGTTTGCCTGGGCCGGTAGATTGTATAGAGAGAAGGGTTGCCCCGGTTGACGGCGCTGTGTTTTCCCCTTTCTCGCCGGTCCTGCTTCTCCACTGGCCATGGAGGGGAGGGCCTGGAGGGGGGGAAGCCTAGTTCCGTCTGCCGGCGGTAGGAGCGCGAGTGAGGTGGGCCGAGGACTCGCGATGCGAGTGGAGGGCACTCACTCTAGAGCAGGTCATGGTGGAGTGTACTTCAAAGTCAAAAGAAGCCTAAGAGTGTTTTTAGTGAACCTTAAGGCTTTAGAAGGAGCAACGAGGCGGTCGGCAGCATGCAGGAGTGTCGCATGTTGCGACCACATGGCCTGGTAAATTATTGGTGTAAGGATCGTCTGACAGTTACTCCTTTTAAGAGTGGCTTATACGGTGGTTAGCGGAGTGCATGGGTGAGTCTTCCCGTCCCTCTAATGGTGAGGCCTGATCACCAGCGGTGCTGATTGTCCCCTATTTCGAGACTGAGGAGGTGTATGGGAGAGTGTAGTGCCTGGTAAAGGCCTATTAAACCAGTTGTGGTGGACGTCGGCCAAGTTTGGTTCATCTAGTCTGTGTGCCTAACACAAAACGTTGGGGAAGCTTATAACTAGTGCGTCAGTGACCTTTGATTCGTTATTCATGAATTATCAGTCGGAAGTGGGGCGTGAATGGAGTAAACAAAACGGAATCAAGCACTTAAATGTGTAAGGTCTTTGTAATTATTGTCGTGCGGTGAAGATGTTTCTAATTGGCCATAAAGTGAATGTCAAGGAGTAAGGCCCGATTGGCGATTGTATAATGGAAGTAAATGTCAAGGAGATTTCAATAAGGTACTGGCCTGATTGGCGGTTGTTTAATTGAAGTAAATGTCAAGGAGTTTTCAATTAGTGTACTGGCCCGATTGGCGATTTTATTTTGGTGATTGTATTTTGTTTAAAGTGGGCATTAAATGCAAGTTCTTGACTTAGCTGGCGTGTTTTCTTTGCTCGACAGGAGTCATTTAGGTAACTCGCTATAAGCATGGTTACTCAATAGGAGGGGACTTGTCCCACGAGTGATGGATGCATTGATCATACTTTTGAATGGAGTAAAGGTAAGACAGGCCTTCAGCATCTTGGGTCTCTTCAAGTAAGAACGGCTCACCACAATAATTATTTTTTAATCCTGAACAAGAGCAGCTATCAAAAATCTGTGTGGCAGTTTTAGTTTAACTAATTTTCACCATGTTAGCTAATTTTTTTAAGGTAGTAAACTTTACGCTGTTAGCTAATTATTGAACTAACAACATTTTTGTTAATTGACTTATTCGTCAAAACTGTATACTGTAATTTCTTGTATTGGAAAGAATTACCTAACACTACAAAAACCAAAAACAATTGTAAACAAAACTGTCAAAACAGATTTTGAGAAATTTGCTCTCATTCAATCTAAAGAAATAATTATCACAGAAACAGTGGAAACATGGGAGTGTAGCCTTACGTGTAGTTTTTCGCACAAAATTTTAAAAATATTTTGCAGTGAATTTCATCAGTGTTATAAGATACCTTCCGATGCGTAAATTGTGCGGTAGTGAGACAGTCGTAGTTGTTACCTGCGCGATAGACATCCAAGTGTGCAACACTAAACCGCAGCATTGGCTTGTGTGAGCCTAGAACACTTTCATGGAAAACTTTTGTATACTTGTAATTGTTTGTATGATTTTATTTTTGGTATGTACACAAGATGGCAGGGCTTCCCTTGTTATGACAGTAAATAGTGCAGGTGAGAAGCATTTTTTGCCATTTCACAACAAATATCAAACTGCATTCAAGTATGTGGTTTTCCACTCCTTGTCACGTCAAGGAACGAACAGCGTGGCTGCTAGCCAAGTCGTTCTTTGTGATGCTGATGAATAGACTGCGGTGCATGTATCAACTGGGCAGTTTGTTACGACGGTGTACGAACTGTGTACATCACACAGTTACAAAGCAGTTGTTCCTTGTAACGTAGAGAAGGGCAGACAAAAGAAGTTGTTGAGCATACAGTACAGTATTTGTTTTTGCTCTTAATGTAGAGGAAACAATATGTGCTTGTGCATCACTAATCAAAAGCATTTTACAATTTAATTGTCAAAATAGATAGCTAAGTAGGAAAAAAATGCTGTCTGAAAGCAATGGGAAATGTCAACTTTTTCGTAGATGCATTTTCAGTATTAATTAACATGGTTTAATATACAGTAACTAACTTTAAAAGTAGAACCTACTAAATGTGACTAAAATATTTATAAGAAAAATTATTGTATGTAATAATGAATTCTACACAAGACACGAATAGGCACAGAATGGCACTGAATTCTTTAGTGCTAGAATGTTTGGCACAGTCATGGACTCGGATGTGAAGCATATTGTAGTTTTGAAATTTGGAACGTTCTTTGGTCGCAAAAAGTTCAAAGCACTTTTGCCTGGTGTCCCGTGCGTCGTGACAGTAGACACGAGCAGAAGCAGTTACTTTGCAGCTTACGTAACACCTCATAACTGTGACAACCCAGTAACAACAGTAAAGTTGCAGTGACAGGAAATATTTTTCACCCTTCAGTGTTCTCCCCAGCACAAATTTAGAGCTGGGTGGTTCATGAGACCAGCTGGGTGCCACGTGGAATAAGCTTGATGGTGTTGATGGTAATATCTGTTTTTAAGCTGGGTGGCAGAGAAAACTAGCCGGGTGGGGCGCCCGGCAAAATGGGCCTGGGGAGAACACTGCTCTTTATCGTTGATGCATGATGTGATGTCGTCTGTGATGTAGGATCGTAACTATGTATGTGTACATCATGTCGTATCACTTTACTACCATACATTCTGTTGTGTAAACACAAAACTGCTGCTTATAAATCAGTTAACTATGCTGAAACAATTCTGAAACGTAAACGTGTTTGCTGCTGAAGATTAACTCGGGATAGCTGTAAATTTCAATTAGTGCTTGAACGTACTCATGTATACCAGGGAAGGGGTTAAACTGATGGCTAAGTGGGTGACAATATCAGTTTATTTGTTGGAAGCATTGTTTGAAGTCCAACACATTTTTTCTATCTTTTTGTTTTGTGGATCCGGTAGTTACTTTCTCACGTACGGCAGTTTGAAAAAGCTGTGTTAAGTCATTTGAGAAAATTGTGTTTCTATTAATTGTGCTGAATTTTTAAACTTATAGTTACACAATTTGATTTTTGTGTTCTCTTCGTTGCTATACAAATTAAGTAAGTAGTTTTGTAAAAATAAAAAGAAAGAAAGAATAATCACAACTAGCTGCAACACATTTCAAGCATCACTTCAGTAAAAAATTTGTTATTTTGTGTTTATAGTGAATAGGATTCAACTTTTAGAAATTACTATGGATGACATATTTGTTCAGTAAACAAAATTTTATTTCATAATAAGGTTTTTTCGTAATGACTTGTTAAGGTGAAAATTTTACTGTTTTTCATAATTCTGTTCAAAACAAAACTTACATTACCTTTATAAATAAGGTAATTCACAGTTAATATGTTATATTTTCTACAAAATACTCAGTGAAATGAGTGCTAATATCAAACAAAAAAATGTTTTAGAGTTTTTAAAACATTAAAAAATTATGTAGCCTAAATGTTTGTCATGTTTACAATTTTTTTGCATGAAAAAATATTTCCCTATACAGTATGATATTACACATTTCACAAAATACCTTCTGATATGGCATATTTATTCCCTGTGAATTAATGTGT
Organism: Medauroidea extradentata; assembly: GCA_003012365.1. Lineage (NCBI taxonomy): Eukaryota > Metazoa > Arthropoda > Insecta > Phasmatodea > Phasmatidae > Medauroidea > Medauroidea extradentata. Next base: position 7,183 of record PNEQ01030303.1, on the reverse strand, counting down.
TTCTGTTGTTGACTTTTTACTGTGGGTCGGTTACAAAATCAATATACAGGTAGTGAAATTTTTAAATGTCTTTATTTAAAACTAAAGAATAGCTATAAAAAATTTCACAGATGAAAATATTGTAAGAAGTAATGTTTGCAATTTGAAGATCATATATATATATGTAATTAATCTTTTGCTGCAGGGTCCTATTTCACTAAGCTACAAGTTTACAAGTTATGAGCTACAAGCACTAATATTTACAAGTACTTGTAATTTAGGTTTCACAGACAGCGCTTCTATCTACAAGTCTTAGTAATTTCTGTTTGACACCAAAGTTGCGAATACTTGTAGGTGAGTTAATTGCTACAAGTCAGTGTGTTGAAAATGCCATAGAGTAAGGCCGTGGTTACACTGGATGCGGGACTACTTCAGTTAAACATGTTCATCTTTACGGAGCACTTACATGAGCAACGAACGAGTTCAGATTGCAGTTTCTTCTCGTTCAAAGTAAACTGGTTTCATACTTAGTTTCGAACAACATATTTTCAATGCATCTCTCCTACTGGCTGTTTAGAGAAACAATCTGTGTAACAAATATGACTGCATTTTGTTCCAACATTTTGCACTCGTATTTTATATTAAATTTTGGGTGTAATTAAATATATCCACATTACACATAGAAGCAGCATTGCAGTAAGATGCAATATGATAATTAAAAAGCCACGAATGTTGAGTGTAGATGAGATAATAATAATTAAATATAGTATATTTCAGGTTCCATGTTTGTTAAGGTTAGGAAGTCCATTGAGTTTATTCTATTTAGTCGTGTAACCTTTGCGAAAATGTTTAGCTTTAAATACGACCTAACATGGCTGCAGAATGTATTTAACTGAACAGGTTTAAGACCTCTTAGTGTGACCGCAGCCTATGTAAGGAAATTACAAGGAAACAAAATGTTGATGCCAACCGAAGATAAGTTGTCTGTTGTCTGTAAAATCAAAGAAGGCAAAGAAATTCTGTTTGAGGCATTCTAAGACAAATTAACAAAATGAGACAAGACTAAAATTGGTATTAAGATACACGAATTGATTATGAATACATAACATTATAAATTCATTAACAGAAATTATAAATGCAATAATGTTTAGTGACATTCGAAAGCGTTCGTTAAAACTCAAACATTGTCTCAAACTGCATATTCAGTCACTCCTCAAATATTCTTCCACGACACAATATTCTTATTTCATTACTTGCTTGGGCATCTTTTTCTGAATCACTACTAAACATTTCAAATATTACAATGTTGTAGAATAACTGCAGACAGGTGAATTGTGTGTAGACACACTCCCTTAACCAAACTTGTAGAGATTTCTACCTAGCTTTCTTTGCTTGTCAGAAAAATATTGCTTCTACAAGTATGTTTTACGAGCTTAAATGTTTGTGAAACGAAAAAGCTTGTAACTATTCAAAATATTACTTGTAACTAGTAAGATTTATTTAGATTATAGAAACTACTTGTAGATTTGTGAAACAGACATATTTTCCTACAAGCTACAAGTGAATTTACTTCTATCTTGTAGACTTGTAATTTTGTGAAATAGGGCCCATGATTTTTGCATGTAGCTACAATGGCATATTCATCACTGTAGCTCATATTAGTTCCTTGCTTATATGCTTAAAATGTGATTAGTGGAGAAGATTGTCTTTGATTTTTCATTATTTAAGATATAAAGTAATTTTTTATTTTTTTGTGAATGGGCTTGTTTGTCTTTGAAGTAATAGGTGGTCAGGGTAAGTGTATGAAACTGTGTTGTATGTTTTTATAATTAACTTTTTGAATATTTCTGACATTTTCATTACATTTTTTTTTTTTTTTTTTCCAGGATGTTGTCGTCTCCTAGGGTATTGGTGGATGATAGATTGGCAAGACTAGATTCTGATAAAAACTTGATTTCATTGCAAGACATTACTAATTCTTCTTTCAACCTGTCTAATTCTCTTGTTACTAGCCCAGCACGTACTGTGTCAGATCAAGTTTTGCCACCAACGAAGAAAAGAGGCTGTGAAAATGAATTTCAAAGTTCAGCGGGCTCTGTTAAAAAAAAATTAAAATCTCCATCTAATTTTTTTCTGAATAGTTCTTCTGAAGTGCCAGACAATATTGTTGACACCTGTGATATGTTGTTAGCTACGTATTCACCTTCTAATGAGTCGAGCACAGTGAACAGTGATAATGATGTGATTGAATCGGGTGGAGAAATGTTGACAGATTCTGGTAAGAGTAAAAATACCCCAATGCTCACGTTCTCCATTGGTAATAGTGATAAAGCTTTACAGTCTCTGCAGAAAAAAATAACTGAAAATTATAAGAATCAAATATCAAGGCCAGATGGAACCATTTCAGGACAGGAATCTGTTATCAGGGCTACGCAAGGTGGGGAAAAGCTTCAGTGTGATGTTTTTGACACAGAATCTCATGAGAATGACCTTGCAGCTGCTGCAGATGTGACATATGGAACATTAGAAAAGGAACTTGAGATCATATTTGGAGAAAGTAATCAGATGACACCACAAAAAAATTCCACTGTTAGAAATTGTGATTCACTTTCAAAGAAAATGGCCTTACCGCACTCTTGTGTGAATGATGTACCTTGTATTGGTTCGGAGGGCTCATCATCTGCTGTCACGTACTCTCAGTTCCACTCAAAATTACTGATAGGCCCAAATATTACAAGTACTCAGAATACTCAGTCATGTGATAGAAGAGAAAAAAATTGTTTACGTTCTGAAAAACATAGAGATAAGTCACAAAACACCATAGCAGAAGCAAGGGAAGAAGTTATAGAAGAAAGTCGTGATTTACCACAAAAAGAAACTCTACATAATGAGTCAAAATCGATAAACTCTGTCTCTAAAGCTCAACATCTTCTTGGCATAAATGTTAATAGTGTCGTTTGTATCTCACCTTCAACTTTGCAGCAACAGAGTGAGGAGTCACAAAACATAGAGTCGCAAAATCATTTTTCCACTTACAATAGTCATCCTACTTACGGCAACATGTTCCCTTCTGTGGCTAAAGACGGTTCTGTCTGTACAGGCATGGAAAACAAACATACGAGAAAGCAAAGCAAAACCAAGCAACCTGCACTTAGTGAATGTAGAGGATTTAATACAGCAAGCTCTCAAAGTCTGACTTCACACAATGTGGCACAGTCATGTACAAAACTTGCACGTGCAAATTTTTCTTCAAGTCATTCAGACAATAAAATTGCACATGCAAATTTTTCGTCTTCAAGTCATTCAGATAATGTTTTGGTAAATGGAGGCTGTTCAGGTATACAAGAGCTTCAGTTAGACTGTGGGATGAATAAGTTGTCTGATGTTATGGTTACAGCATTTGACCATATGGCACAAACTAGTAACTACTCTGATCAGGGAGAAAGATGTGATGCAAACAGTGGGCAGGCTGCAATAAATAATAAAGAACATTCACAATACAAATCATCCAGAAAGGCCATTCAAGTAGGCACTGATGCTGGTGAAGATAAATTAGACGAAACAGAATCTTCAGCAGAGACATCATCTTTACCTGACCGGTCAAGAAGTTCCGTCGTGGTTGTTATGACCCCTCTTAAAAATGGAACATTGAACGTGGAGGATGCAATACCATCCTTTAAAATAGTGCGTGATAGTGCATCGAGTTCTAATGTAAGTAACTCAAATTTTCAACCCTGTGGGTCAAATGTTTCCAATCATAGAGTGCAAGTAAGGAACTGTAATTGTGAAATTGAGAGTGCTAAGTCACCTAAACATTTGGAAACTAAAGATTCTGCCATTCAGAATGCTAATGAAAGATTAAATTGTGCATCGTCAGAGACAATTGGAAGTAGCCAGAGCAATGAAAAAGAACAGAATGCAGGTTGTTCAAGGCCTTGTGTTCCTGCCTGTTCGTGTCATGGTAAAAATGCTGGTGAGTCGTTATTGTACATTTTGTCCTTACTGCAAGTGTAGTTTGGTGTGTGTAATTTGTAGCTTCCTTTATTTTTTGGTCACTTAATTAGTGTCTATTCATTTGTCACTGTATAAAGTGTTTTTATGCATCTTACAGACTGTGCCAAGTGAATATGGTACAAAAACTAAGTAGAAAATACTCTTTGGTAAAAGTTCATAAGGTCCTCAGTTTACAAGAAAAGTTTAATCAAAGGTTCAAAAAAAAAAGGTTAAGTTGAAGTAAAGGGTAAGGAAATTCGTGATACAGACTGCATCATATGAATCTGTGACCAAAACTAAGAGGACAGTAGTAATGGACGGCTTGGCCAGTAGCATTTGCGCACTAAATCATGGCTAGCAACAGCTTATTTTGCATAAACGGCGCCAAAAAACATATATGATTATATTGCTTGACGAGTTTCTATTCATTAATTAAAACTTTTAATACACTCTGAGTCAAATAATTACCGTTTCTTAGTATACGGCAACTGCAAACGTTTTTAAAATGCGTATTACATAGATCATATTGAATAATAAACTACGATGAAGCTAAATCAATAGTGTCACTGTTATCAAGAGACAATAATTTGGCTGCATAGTTTTTATGATAAACACACGCAATTATTATATCAGGCAGTATTTCCAGTTGGCCAAGGTTGGTCATTATTGTCTTCTGTAATAAACGCAACAAATCAATAAAAACATTGTCTAAAAATGAGTAGGCCTACAATGAACCTTCTCTCGACAGGCCATCACAATGCAAGTTTCCATATAGCGAGAATCATGCTTCATTAGTCTACACTTAGAAATTATTAATTCATGCTGTAACAAATTGTTAACTTATTAACCACTTCCCTAAAACAAATGTAATACCCGGGAATTAATATTGGCATGTATAAGCTACAGAAAAACAAAGTAGGCCTATATGCGTATGGGAGCATGGTAAATAATAATAATAAGTCATCCTCGCAATTGGGCTACCGTCCGATGGCGAGTGGACTCCCCGTCCCTACATTATCTTCCTAAACCTTCCAGCTCCTCTCACAGTCACCAACTCATTTTGCAGGACATTCCACTCCCTTGCCATCCTTACAAGCATAGACTTTCTACCCCTATCCATTCTCCTTCCCACCCACCTTCACCTTCATTACCTTGTACATCCTGACCAATCGTTCTATTCTCCTCCTGTCCTTCAGTGGCTTCCATCTCATTTCCTGCATCATCACTGTAGGTGTAAAGTTTCCTTTTCTCCTCACTATCGTATCCCTGCTTACGGTACATTAATTTTTTGTGGAGTTGAACATAGTGTCCAGGCCTGAGTGTAAAACTTTTTATCAATATCACTTAAAATTTTATAGATATTGTGTGTTGATATGTACCAGTCTGGCTTTATTTTTAAATTATTTCTTTTTACAAATTTGTTTTATTTTTTATTTATTTATTTATTTATTTATTTTTTTTTTTTTTTTTTCATTAAGGGCCTCGCCTACCATTTGCTTAAAATGTATTGCAGCGTGTTCGTAATACCATTTTGTTAAAGAAACTAATCCACATATGCTCATTGTGTTTATGATCGAAAAGAAAATACACTCCAAACAATGACTGAAGAGACGTTTCAAAGCATCACATCGATTAGAAAAATTATTTCGGAGCTCCTCAAAATGGCTAAAAACAGCTTTTCAACCTGTTATATCTAAAAAACTACTTGCGAGATTCATGTGAAACTTGTCTAGGAGCATGCAACGGACCTTGCTTAAAACTTTCCACCAATAAAAAGATGGGGTCACCACTGAAAGTGTCAGTCAGGCGAGTGTTCTGCGATAGCACTGCATGCAGTTTCAGTATCTTGCGGTAGAGATGATACAGCAACACAGGAGCTGGTCAACATGTTTAGTTCTCAACTATTGAATCACTGATTGAAATTACAATATTATATAATTTTTTTGCAGTAGTGACATGCCTATTTGACAGATTCTCTACAATAACATTGACAAGTGGCAGTCACATGGCAATGTTGTTGTTGATGTCTGGAAGAAGGATACATGGTTGGTCTGGATTCAAGCTAGAAGCAGGACTTCCAGAATATATCATGTTAGCGTACAGCGGGTATAGTGACTGCTTCAACTGTAAAATTATTGTGTTAGAATTTAATAAGTATTCTCTCTACTTTCTCTCATGCTGAGACATGTCGCAACTCAAACATATTAAAACAGTTTTTTACTACAGTAAGTCTTCCCACAATAGTCTGTCACAACAATGTCTTTTTAACAGATTGTCATAAGTATTATTTGACCATGTTCGGTTTAATGCTGTCTATATCATGCCTTTAAGTACTAGTTTTTTTTTTTTGTACAACAGAGTTTTGATAAAAGAATTCTACCAATCGTTTAGCAAGTAGACAAAATATTTGTGTATTTTTTATAAAATTGATTGAAAATAAAGATGACAGTAGCAAGTCAACTGTGTCAAGGTTACAGCAGTTATCTGGTCAAGCAAAGCTGCGGAATGTAAAGAAAAAAGTAGGCTCACATCTACTTTCATCCATACTCCATAATATGCTTTGTTTACATTCTCATTTACATGTGCATTTTAAGTTTTAATTAATAAAGTCGATACTGCAGAAAAGATGGTCCACCATTAAAATTTTGCCTCTAATGCTGCTAAGACACCTTCTTAAAAATTTTGAGGCAAAATATGTACGCAGTGTGAACAATTATTATCAAGCATCTACAAAATAAAATGAAACTAAGGTTACATTTTTGACTGTAACACAAGTTTGAATTAAACACCTGCACGATATTTTATTTTTGTTTCTTTATTTCTGAGAGCTCTTCTTGATATTTCAGTAACACTCATGCCCTTATAGTAAACGACAGAAAATTTTGGAGCTCTAATGCACATTAAAATTGCTCAAATGATTCTTGCATTCCGAATACTGAAAAAGGTTTCTAGAATGTTGTTTTATAAACCATGACAATATTTAGGCACATAACCTGAGACTGTAAAAGGACTTACTGTGAGGTACTTGGCCTATACCCACCCATTTATTTTTTCTTCCGATTGGGTTATTATGCGCTATTGTAGTTCATTTCTGGTATTAACATAAATTTCAAGACTTATAACTTAAGGGTATTTATATTAGATTTCCGGCGTCAGCATAGGCCTAATGGGATCGCGGGGTGGCTTGTGAGCAATGGTCTGTGAAAAGTGT
>PNEQ01030302.1:0-46600 GCA_003012365.1 Medauroidea extradentata | reverse complement strand
CCGCAGTGTGAGAATGAGAATACGCGTGCACTGAATATTAACATTTTGATACAGTATAGGTAATGGTTATTATCTGGTTATTTGAAAATATGTGCACTTTCGTAACTTCATTACTGTGTTTTACAATTACGTTGTTTGTCTTAATGTTTGAATAATATAAATTGACATGTGTCACTTTTGCATTTACTAAATGACTTGTGCGCCGCACTGGTTCAGCCAATATACAGTGCGTGGTCGCTTGAGGAAGGTGGGAACGGGCGATGCTCCAATCCTACAACACAACCTGTGCCCAGCGCAGTTAGAGCGCATCGCTATTCGTTGTTATGCAGGTTGCCTAAATGCCAGGCTCCCGCTTGCACACAGCCGAAGATTGCCGATGTGGACTTTGATTATTTCAGTGGCCCAATTTTTGTGTCCATGACTGTACATCTTCAACACCTGATTTTCTGACTTCCAAAATATTAGCTTCTGAACATTCAACCAGCTGTACAATTTTCAAAGCTTTTGTAGCTGTTAGGTCTTTCACAGAAAATAACTTAGCCTGTACTTCTACATTTGATAAACCACATACGAACTGATACAAAACCATCATAGTAGACATACTTTCCAAACAACAAACAGCAGCCCGACGTTTTAATTCAGACATATATTTGATTACATTCTCACCTGGAAGTTGTCGTCTGTTAACAAATTTGTTGTAACATACCATCGGGTAGACTGTAGGCGCAATATTTGCATCCAAAACTGATACTAGCTGGTCATATCCTAAATCATGTAGCTATTTAGGCATGATCCAATCCTTCAAATCCTGCACCGTGTGGTCATCCAACATTTCAATCAATAAACCACGTTTTTGACTGTCCTTAATTTGACCTTTTGAATCAAGCCAAAACTGAAATCTTTCCAAATATTCCTTCCACGTCTCCGGGCGTGAGTGATCGTATTTAACGTATGCACTCGACATAATGTCCGTAATATCACTAACTAATATCATTAAACATTCACGATTACTATATAAAATACATGAGTAAACTTCATCCTCGTCGCCGTTGTTGTGTCTGTTCATGGACACCACAAGTTAACATACTAGCCGAACCGAAGGTCCGAAGCAACTGGCTCGGGCCAGCGCTAGTCAACGTTTTCCAGCTGACTGTGTGACGTCAGCAGTACCAACATACAAATAGGTCAAGGCCATAACAGTATTAAATTGATTGTGTAAATTTGGTAAATGTTTTCCAATTAGTTCTATTGGTTTAATGAATTCAGTCCAAAGTGTGACAATAGAAAGTCAGATTGTCTGATGCAGTTATTTCCCTGTTTATGTTATGTATGTACTCTTGTAGTACAGACAGTTGTGTGAAAAATATTCACGTCTTTGTGTTATCAAATGATGTCCCTACTTTAGACCCTGTCTGTTGAAATATTACCCACATTATATTCTTTGTTGAATGAAAAAAAATAGTTTGTTGTAAATTTCATTTCAAGGTCTTGCATGTTTTTGGGTTACGGGGGTTTGCATTCTGTCCCTGTTGTAGTCATGATTGATGTTTATAGCTGAGTGAAGAGGCTTGCTGTGTCAAAATATTTTGTGACAAGAACACACTATTTCTGCAAATTATTACAAGTTCTACTGAATTTTCCAACATTTTTATTTTAGATATGTTTTCAGGAGACCAATTTTTTTTTAAAGAATTGTAAGAGTTTCTCGCATATTTAAAGTCAGCAATTTTGTTTCTGCTAAGCTGATAAACAGCAATGTAAAGCACAATAAAATCCACAATCTTAATTGCCTACAGAAGTCAATAAATTACAGTCCAAATATAAGTTATAAATCAATAAAATTCAGGGATTAGAGTTGTTATAATTTGACCAGAAAAATGTAGTTTTATTAAAAATAAGTTCTCAAGGGGAAGATATGTGCTAGTTGAGAGTAGAGAGCCCTGGGACTTTATTCTAAGTTTCTCGAGAAGTCAATCGTAATCTTTCGATTTCGATCCCGCGAGACCGCTCCCCAAACGATCGAGAAAGAAAACACTCAAAATTGGTATTCTAAGTGTATGGTCGATAAGTCACCTCTTTGCTTCGGCAAAGTTCGGGTTATCGACTTTCCCCTCTAGCATTTTTCTCAACTATCTTAACTTACAGTTAACAACCAACTGTGTACAAAAATAAATACTTGAAATTGCTACGAAAAAATTACACGAAAAATAATTTTGGTCTAAATATTACACTTGTAAGTTAAAAAATTTAATATTTTAGTCGGTAAGAAAGTAACTCGCTGATGTTGGGATTCTTATTAAGTAAAATAAAGAATATTTTCGAAACTATTTGCACGGAATATTTTCTGCGTGGTGTGTTGGCACTATGTTTCGTTTCAGCACAACTCTTGAATGGCTGCGAGGAACTCGCCGAACAATATTAAATTACAACATTTCGTAGAAAATTTAATAAGCCGATTATGTATATGCGTGTCTTAATAAATAGTCAGAGCTCAAATATACTGCAAGAACAAAAAGTCTGTATAACCACTGGCGAAATATTTTATTGTTACACTAACATGACAGAAACGTAAAATAATTTAAAAAAATCATAGAATAAATAACTTTTGAAAATTAATTTACTTATGACTCGTCAACGCTAGAATATAGCGTACATATTATAATACATATTAAAAATATCGCGTTTTTGTGACGAATCGAACTTCAAAATTATTATTTCGCAGGAACTAGCACCCTAACACCTCTAATCACAGGGCCACTTATCAATTCAAAATATGAGAACTCATAATGATCTACCGGTACTACTTAACATAGTACTTGAATTGCGTAAAATACTTAAGAATTTGCACAGTTTTAGCACTTCGAATATTATTTAAGATACAGTAAAATTCATTGCATACATCGGTAAAATATTGCTTTACAAGTTAAAATGTGCATGTCGTAATTTGCTCTTTTACATGCATTACAGTATCATAAATATACAATTTAAGAACAATTCGGTTATTATACTTCGGAATATTGATATCTATTCTACCATAATAAGCTTAATAAAAAAATACAAACTCTGAGAAGATTTGAACCGAGACATAACCACCTCTAGGTTACAAAGCCAAAATGCTAACCACACACCCAACTGTGCATATATAACATGTAGACTAAAAGTTAACAAACGTAACAGAAGATTCATGTTATTTTTTTTTTAATTTGTGTACGAGCTATGGAAGTGTTTAATCACGTTTAACAAGTGGGGTTGTGAAACATATTGTGCATATAATATTTACACGCATCAAGCCACCCTCCTCGTCCGCAATGTGGTTTATAATGAGTGAGATACTGAGTTAATAATTCTTTGCCGCACTTCAAACTATGACTTTAACGAAACACTAATGTTATTACATCAAGCACGACGTTTAGAGAGCGATCTATAATAAACGTAACTTTCTTATTTCCGTCCGCCATGTTTGTTAACAAGACTTCCCGATCGTGAAACAGATGTCGACAGCACAGTAGCACTCGAAACATTTCGATCATTGATAAACGACAATCGAAAGCTTTCGAGACACCATTTCTTACTTAGAATTACAAACTTCCAAATATGATCGGAATCGAAACTTCACGATCGTAAACTTCGTGCCGAGAAACTTAGAATAAACCCCCTGAACTTAATGCCGTGAGGTGAGTGGTGAGTGAGAAATAGTTGATTCCAGAGCTTGCACTCTTCTAGGTTGTGATTGTGGTTGTAGTGCCATAGCTAACAAATTATATTTACAACAGTACAATACTATTGCATTCCATAGCAGATACTAGGATGTGTATTACAAACTATGCTATATTTCCAGAACAATAATTTATGAAGGTACAGGTATGTTGGAATCTCTTTATTACAACTTGCTGTGAATTGCCGCAAAAACTTTTTATGGAATATTTGTGTTGTATTCAGACAATTTACATGTATTGAAGAGAGATATCGCACATACATGTTATTGTTAGAGTGAAGGTGGTGGTATGTAGCTATACGCTTTATAACGAGGTTTCACTGTAAATGCACAAACTCTATACTTGCAGACAAAATCTTATTAGTGACTCCTCTCAATCAAACAGAATTGTCTAACAAATTTTTCATATGAATACAACACCAAGCTCCTCTCCTACATCTGTAATTTTAAGTACCTTTTTCTAGTTTGTATGCTGAAAATTTGTGTTTAAGCTAGCTTATTAAAAGACTTGTAGGAGTTTGCAGGTTTAAAGAAAGGCAGTTGTTGAGTCAAACCTAGCAAATTAGTTTCCTGAATAATGCTGGATGCACGCACATTCTCACGCGCATGCAGAGTATATTGAAGTTACAAATGTACAGAAGAATATTTTTTCAATCTTTGTGAATTGACTGTTTGCAAAATGATGCATTTCTTTAACATTATCTCTTTTCAAAAGCTTGCACTTTTCATACATTAACATGTTAGGCAATTCTATCCAGGTTTTTGTGGATACGTAATTATTTTTTGCTATTATTTCATTACTGTTTAGCAAAGGTGTGCAATACTCTCAGTACTTCTTGTCCTTGAGGACATGAAGGTGGTGAGGTGAAATCAGTGATTTATTGTGAGAATGGAGAAAGAGGGTGAAAGTAGATGATGTTTTTTCACATGAAGGAAGGGTAACATCTGGGCTTCCACAGGGAAGTGTAGTTGCCCCCCTGCTGTTTTCAGTTGCGGTAAACAGCGGAGGTGGTTGTGGGTAGCAAATTAATGCTGTTTGCAGATGATTGTGTCTTACATGAAAAGGCCGGTAGGACAGAAAAGTTGCAAGAGAGTAATGAGCAGGTAAGGAGATAGCCTGTCAGAAGTAAAATTATGGTTAATGTGAAAAAGACAAAGCAGTACGATTTACGAAGATAAAGAAAAGAGTGAGGAAGGTTATAAATGGGAAGAACAAGATGCAGGATTGCCTCAGAGGAAAAATACCTTACGATGGTGTTGCAAAACATATTTGGTGGACAAAATAAGTGCAAAGTGTAGGTTCTAAGGGGAAATAGGCTCTGGGTATTCCAGGAAGGGTTCTAAAGGGAGTCAGTCCTGAGGTGAAGGAGAAGGTATATGGCACTATGGTTAGGTCAATGATGGAATATGATACTGCAGTATGAGACCCACACATGGAAGTTGTTGTGAGGGTGAAGAGAAAGGCAGCCAAATGGGTAAAGGTTAGGTTGAGATAACAGTGGCCAGTCAAAGAGGAGAAGCTAATGTCAGGTTATCTCTGATGCTGAAGGAAATGAGGTGGCCCTTTATAAAGGACATGAACAGGGTTGAGAGACCAGTGAGACTGTTTAGACTATTAAATGAGGATGGAGGAGGGTGGGGTAAGTTGAAGGTAAGGCTGACTGTACAGAAGGGACAACCGTGTGATGGTCCAAAATGTGTGGATGAAGAAATAAGTCACAGCATAGCATAATATGATGACAGAGAGGAATTCTGGATGGTTTAGGAATTTGTTAAATAGGTAGGCCTACTAAGTGTCAATATTAAAAATTATATACATATATATATATATATATATATATATATATATATATATATATATATATATATATATATATATATATATATTTAATCTCAGTAATAACAGTTTCAGTGTGTTGGACTGTGATAGTGGAAATACTCAACTTATTAGGTAAATTACGAGAATCTTGAAATTTTGAAATGCTGATGATGAACTGTCAGTATAATAAAGATAGATATTTTAGCATATGGTTTTAGAAAATTTACAAAAAATAATAGTCCTGAGAGATGTGCTTTCATTACACTCTTTAACCTTCTTCCCCTTCACTGGATTTTTTATTTCCTCCGATCATTGAAAAACTAAGAATAAATTAAAGCATCTAGAAAACCAATGCCCAGGCAATTTTCATTGCTCGGAACACAAAGCAACCAAGCGAAATTTGAAATATCTTTGTATGATACTGCTTTGAGTCGGGACTCGGGTAAACACTAGACGAAATATTTAAAAATAAAAAACTGTTGAAAAATACACCCTTGTACACAGACTACTTAGATATACAGACTGTCCAGTCCCAGGCATTCCGTGTTACGCGGATTTTCGTGTCGCCCTGGTGGACGCTGACCGAAACTCGCCGTTTTAATGGCCAAGCTAGTAGCACTGCCTACCTGTAGAAGAAGGAACAATGGCCTGGTGCGGCCCAGTATGGTGCTTTGTCTGGAAGGATGTGAGGTGGAAAGAGAGAGAGAGAGAGATGGAAAGAGAAACTTGGAAGTATGAGTGGCGGGATGAGACATGGCACCATGCTACCTGCAGTGTGAGGGTTGTAGGGCGAGATAGTAAGCAGCAGGCATTGCAACACGCCAGCTCGTTCCATCTGAGCTGAAACTTGTTCATCTGTACTCAACACGCAAACCACAAGTGTTTTATAACTAATGTGTTTACATTGCATAATAAGACATTACAGTATTAATCGTTTAGAGACAGAAAAAATGTGTAATAAGACACTATTAATTCTTTAGGGACAGAACAATTTGGCAGGTTCATTGACCTGTAGGTTAGCGTCAAAAATATCTGAGTAGGCTACTGAAGTAGGCAGCAGCTGCTAAGTGGCTGTTCGCTGACACAGTGATACCACATTGTTGATCCTGCATGCAGATGCTTCTTTATTATTATTTCAGCGTCATTCAGAAAGTGTCAAACACGCCTAAGGTAATAATAAAAGTGACGTGAATTTACACTTGTTTGAAATCAAGCTGGTACCCAAAAGATAATGCGAATTTTTCACGTCCCTATTGATAGGACAAACTATAATTACGTACCCACTAACACTTAATGGCAGCCACTAACAATATTTTTCTTACTTATCTTTGGTCATTGAATGAGGGAAGGGACAAATTAGTTGCAAGCCCTGTAATTTCAAGGTCTACTTGATTTATTCAATTTCCAGTTCTATTCTAGTAAGATTTTTAATTTACATATCTGAGGATGTCCGCTATAAATGTCATGTAATACATTGCAGTATTACTTTCAACATTCTAACTGCTACTCGCAAATTTTTTTAACTTCATCAGAAGTTTGTTATTAATTTTAGAACACTGACTTACTGTATATCCATTTTAGCAAACATTCCACTGTAAAAATAACTCACTAAGAGTTTATATAATGAACTGGGCATTTACAATTAGTTTACAGACAAAATAATAATGTATTCCATTAACGAAACAGATCAAACTGTAATCCATTATATACCAAGTTTTAAGGTTGATTCACAACCACACTTAACGTACGTATGAACACAAGCACTTGCGTTACGTATTTTAGATTGAATTCACAACAAAATTTAATCTAGATATGCACGGAATTTGTTTTCGGCTAGTAAAATGTCTGTAATCGGTGACCATCCATTATTATTGCTTGTCTAAGCAAATAAAATAATTTACGGCTTAAAAAGATTGTTAAAATAATTGAAACTAAATTGAGTCATACGTTTGCACTACTTAATAAATACTAGATTCCCAACCACCACACAGCATACATGTACGTACGAAGTATAAAGTTGTTAACTTTGTTACGTGCATATGCTCGCTACGCAGAAATGTGAATGCTGGCATGCACTCTGTGTTTCTTCTTTTACAAGTACTTGTGCACGTACATTATGTAGAGATTGTAAGTGCAGCTTTATTCACACAGGCTTAAATACCCTGTAAATTAAGCAGACCCACAACTTACTATGTAGGACTCAGGAATAAACTTATCTACACTAATAAAGTTACAAGAAAAATATTGGAAATTACTTGATAAAAAATCGTGAAAGTTAGAAGAAGCAGGTGGCTATGGCACAATAGTAATACCTATATAAATAATAGTGCTAAAACTTTAAATTAAGCACCAAAATATTTTACGCATAACGAACAGCAAACATGCTGCTCAGCAAATACAGTTGTATTATAGCGAATTTTGTTTCATGTTGACATTGAGGTTATTAAAGACGGATGCACTAAACTACCAGCTAAACTACATTGAAATCGACTATTTATTATGTTATACAACCGCTACAGCATTTTTGTGGAATATTTTTTTGGAAAATTGCGAGTCCAAATAGTTACTTTAGCACCACATCGCCTCACTCGGATCTTATGTCGAATTGGGAAAGAAATGAAGGTATATTACAAGCGATTGGCATGTTTCACGAGTCATCACATAAACTGTTTAGTAACTGTTTTCGCAATTTTTTTATGTCGTTTATGTAACTAAATTGCTCAGAGACGCTGACTAATGAAACAAACACACTGAACAACATAGATGTAAGTCACTTTTACTTATACAAATACTTACAGTGCCTACACAGCTAAATATTTATATTATTGAAATAATAAAAATGTTTTTATCATATGTATGACAATTTAAATCCATTACATACAAACAAACGAAACACACACACATGTAATATTGTTACAAGTTTGGAACACAAACTTTACATGTGGGCAATTCCCATGAGTTCTTTTGGGATAGAGATCTTAATTATAAATAAAAGAGTTAAATTAAGTACTGGATTTAATAGCTCACAAAGCTACGGAATACACAAGACAGTAATAAACTATAACTCTCACAACACAATTAGTTATGCACACAAATACCACTGTGTCACAGACACGTTAATTAACTTTGACAATTACAGCACAAAAAATGTCTCCATCAATTAATTAAACAGTACAAATCACAATAAAATTCAGTCATATATCCAATCAACAGTCTCTCTCAAATAATGACAGTGTACAACCTTAACAGTCCGCAGTGGTGATGAATCGCCGTGTACTGCGCAGCACCCCGAGTGCACCGCTGTCTTCGCTCTTGATGTCTTCGGTTCGACTCCCGTCGCGTACCTTCTTCTTCGCCCGTCAGCCCGCCGCAGCAGTCCTCTTGGTTCGTCCAACACTGCTCCGAAGGTAGCCGCCTGCCGCCTCACAGTAGACTCTGACGTCACCAAGATGTCTTCACCAGTCTATCTCCACAACCATAGCACCTTCCTCTAGCACGACCAATAGCGAACTCTCCCCAAATGTGCCGATTCTATGGTTTTATACTCCTTGAAACAGTCGGGGAATAACCGCATTACATGGGCCTAAAAATAGATATTACTACATGTTTCGGACATGAATTGAGTCACGTAGGCCACCCTCGTAAGGTCAAGACGCAGTTGGGACAGGAATCTATGACATAGCTTCGGCGTGACTGCCATCACGTAGCCGCCCAGCGTATGATTCAGGGGCCAGTCCACAAAGTGTTACGAAACAGCCGCCGACCACTGGCTTCCAGGCACATGTCACGCAAAAATATTATATATACACACATACACACACAACTGACACATACTCGTAAGTGTAATCAAGAGCAAAATAGGAGTAATGGCTGTTATTCTGTATTTACATGACAGACTGTCTTAACACAATGTGTGAATGACATTGTATAAATTAACCAAACGAAACTATTTACTACACTTTAAGCAGTAAATTCTATAGGATAATTTTTTTTCTCGGTGATGTTTATTTACATCACTTGACATGAATATGCTTTTGATACATAAAGTAACGTCCAACACAAAACATTCAATAGACTATGTCAGAAGGTAAAAAGAGAATAAGAAAATACAACATTAAAAAAATATCTTCTGCAAAAATGCTGGCAATTTTACACAAATGGATACCAAAGATTTTAATTACGCATCAAAACTCCCATTGCGTGGAGCACAATTTACCATGCCAACCTCTACTTTAAATCCCCCCTCCCCCCTAGTAAATGAAATCCTGCCAACAACACTAGAAATAGATTATATATTTTTTTGATCACGCATAAAAGTGTCCAAATTCTATTTTGAAGACACAAATTTGTAGTTAATAGCCTACTATTTGTTAGCATGAAGAGCTCTGTTGATTTCGGGAGCTCCAGTTGCGTTTTTTAGCGTCGTATTATCTACTTAAAGAGGCATGTACTTGTTTAGTTCTTCCAATAACATGCTCTCCAAAGAAACGCGAATACAGTTTGTATTTTTTGGCTATTGACTTCTCTTAGTTAAATAAAAATGGAAATGGATAAGAATTGCTAGTTCGGAGTTACACAACATTTTTTTCTGAGAAATCATAAAGAAATAATGAAGATGTGTTTGTAGGTTATTTCGTAAATTTCCGTGATGTTTATGTTCCTGTGTATCTTGATTTTCAACGAAGATCACCTATGCTCTAATGTGCCCATTTTGTAGAAAAAGTAAAATGTGACACTATTTTGTACACAAAAATTAAGACAGACATAGTAGAAACCAGGCCATAGGAATCCACGTGTGAAAAAATCCTATGTCTTGATAACATGTTAACAAAAATTTCAAATGATTTGCAAAATTTTTGCTTCTTTACAAGAAGACGCTATCACACGGCTCTTTATTAAAAAATTAAGCCTATAGTAGAAAAAAAGTGATCTCTTATAATGATATGTGACTAAAATACGTTCTTGAATGCAAGGGTTTTGGGACAATATCATTATTAAATTTTTACTAAATAAACTTTAATAGAACGTGTCTGACAATTTTAATTTTAATATGTGAGCTGTTCCTACGATTATTATGTAAAGAGATTTTACTTTATATTTTATTTTGTTCTTATTATTTTAAAATATGATTCAAGTAAAACTATTACAATTCTACAAAAATATATGGTGGTGATGAGAAAGTTTTAAGGCCCTTTAACAATGCGGTCTTAAAACTTCCGTCTATCCTCAGAAAAACAACTACCTTGCTAACAATCAGTTAAGTAACGGACGACGATGAAACGTTGGTAGTTGTATATCTGCTTGCTATAAATCAGTTGCTAGTGATCAGAATTTGGAAATAAAATTATAATGAATTTGGTAGCAAATTGTTATTCATTTATTTCAAATTCTAATCCCTTGTAACTGATTTACGGAATGTACATATATGAATACCAAAGTTTCGCTGACATCCATTACTTAATTTAATGTTAAGAATGTTAGTAAAAGGCTGTTTTTTGCCCTGGAGTTGGGATAGACGGCAGCCGTAATAGCCAATGAGAGTGAAGTGGAAACATAACATCCATGCCCAAGCCAGTGTTCGATCCTAGGACATCTCGCAACATAGACAGGCGTTTTTAATACCAAGTGAACCGTAGAAAGTTCACAGCATAACCGAATATGTTTGGCCTCACGCAATATAGCTTACATAAATAACAATCGTTTAGGTCATGCCATAAAGTTTTGCAGAATTTTACAAGTGTAAAAAAATATAAACACAGTTCTAACAACAGTTATAATCGAAATTAATAAAACAAAGTGGGGTTTGTTACACTATTTATAACTCAAGAATGTCTGGATAGATTTTCAACGATCTCTGATTTGTTGTTTTCGTATCCGCCCGAATAGCAGAGTAACTATTAAAATATCGGCAAAATTCAAAGAAAATAATAATAAAAAAATAATTATTGAATATATTAGGTTTTGAAATCTGCCATCTTCCGCAATTGACAACTTGTGTCACGCACACTGATAGCTTATCTATAATAATTAACAAATGAAACAAAGTCGGGTTATTACACCATTTATAAGCTGGACAGATTTTAACGATATCAGATTTGTTGAATTTGTCTCCGCCCCGAATAGCACAGAATAACTATTAAAATATCGGCAAAATCCACATAAAATAAGAAAACAATTAATTTTTAAATAAATAAGGTTCGGAACTCTGCCATCTTCCGCAATTGACAGTTCATGTCTCGCATGCTCACAACTTATTTGTAATAATAGATGTCCACTGCACTGTTACGCCGTACGAAGTGCGCCGGGTCAGCTAGTATTGACTGAACAAATTGTATATCATTAGCCATTACAGTTCTTGCCCCAGAATGAATACATTTTTCGGTACAAAATATTAGATTGTGTATGTACGTGTGTATATATATATATATATATATATATATATATATATATATATATATATATATATATATATATATATATATATTTATAATTTGCCAATTAATGAAAAAGGTTGGCAAGCGAAACTTATATTTACAGAGATTAAAAATTACTTACTTCTCTAACTAGGATAAACTATCATATTTCACATAGGAATGTGAATGTTAAAACAAAACAAAATAATTTATTTCTAGTAGTGCATTAAATTGCTCAGTTTCTGGGATGGTTTCTTTGCTGATCCATGGTATCGTTTGGAAGACCAGAACAATTCTTTCTTAAGACGTATTCTCAACTAATGTATTATAACACACAATCTGTGTATCTGACAGGGCCAAAAAATATACTTGGTTACGAAATCTTTACTCTTTTTTTTACCTCTTTTATAGTGTGCCCTAGAACTCCAACTATAAAATAATATTGATGGCACATCTCTGTAAAAGTTGACAAAGTAATGTCAGTTACTTTATCCGACATTTCAGTTGGTGCTTTCAAATTACCATCTGTTCAGTCTTTCCCGGTGTACGATTTATACAAAAAGAAGCAAATCATTGTTATTCTCCAATCGCACGTTCTAATTATACGAATTATTTACAACACGACGTACAATGAAACCTGTCTTCAAGTTTCTTGGCCAGATATGCTGCCACGTGCATATGAAGGCAAACTAAAAGACAATTTTAAAATTAGGACCATAACTAATAAACATATATTTTTTTAATTGGAAAAAGGAAGGAAATATATGTCTATGAGAAACCTGTTACAAGTTTTAGTACAAAAGTAAATCCTTTTTTTTTTTTTGCCACTGTAGAAGATCAACAGCCTAAACTTGTTTGTAATAAGTAACAGTTTTGTTGTTTTATTTTAAGTAAACTGATTCCAGAGTACAACATAATAGGGTTAGGACATTCCAAAACTTGGGTTACATAGAATTTTTATATAACTTTTTTCATATATTTTCATGTTTCTTTACTGATCTTTAACTTTGTTTGTAAGATCAGAACAACTATTTATTAAGACGGGTCCTTAAAAAATGTATTATAACATAATATCTTTGTCCTTAGAATGGACTGTGTGTTGATGAAAATGTGGATGGGGAACTTAATTTTTAATAAGTTATTATATATCATAATATATTCATACTATTTTACAGTTGCAAGAAGGTTTGGATGATACTAGAGGACAAAATGTAGAGGCGGTTACAATTTACAATGTTTTAATAATAAAACATTTCCAAAAATATTATGTTCATAAGGTATATAAGTATGGATCAAAGTATAATGTAGCCCTCTTCGTAGTTTCTTTTCAATCAGATCAGTAGATTCTTTTTCATAACTTTGCGAAAATGCCATTGTTTAGCCTTACTGGAGAGCTCGGACTTGTATTTCCAATTCGCTTTATGTTCTGAAAAGACATTATGATGCTTCTTTAAATTGTGTTTTTTTTTTTCGTATGCAGGTACATTGAGAATATGAAGAATACTTTTCCAAATAAACGCGAATTTCTAACCCACTGCAGAGCAGCAAACCACCAGGCAGGCGGGACCTAACAAATCCTAATTCAATATAGCTGTCCAGTTTGTTTCATACATAATGATGCTGAGACCATTATCCAGAGTTTACACTGCTTATGAGGATTTTTTAAAGCCTAAAATAAAGTATCTATCAAAAACCTGTTCCCCAGTTTTAATTTTCGTTAGTTAGTAATTAGCAGAAACCTAATAATTTTTGTGTTGAAAAATGTAGGTATCATAGTAAAAACCAATTTAAATAAAACTGTAGGACAGTTTTTTGATAGCTGTTTTAGCATAGAATTTAAAAAAAATTTAAGTTATTGTGTAGTTAAATACTACGCAAGTTGTACGTTTACTCAAGCTGTTTTATTTATTTGATTTTTCGCCATTTTTATAATACGTCGGAACTGCAGTTGTACAACTTAAGTACTTAAGGGAACAATGCATGTGCGTAGGATGGTTTAAGATAAATATGTTGTTTTCTAATAATTTTTATTGCAGACTGATCTTTCTCTCTATATGGCTCTGGTGTTTAAGATTTTATGTTTAATTTGTAAAAGCGAAAATACGAGTTTTTTTATTACTATGTTAATCAATTACAAATTCTTAACCTTCTGAATTATTCAAAGGGTTAATGTACATCACACAATCAACATTAATGTCTTTTTCAACTTATTTTCAAATACATTTTTGCTGGCTCATACTGTGTGTGCAATTTTCAAAAGTATTTATTTGGATTAACATTATATTTAACGTAAATAAACAGACACAAAATATTAGACGGAACTGGGGAACTTACTGGCATAGCTATTCGAGTAATTAAAGAACTTCAGAACAAGTTCCAGCACAGCAGGTAGTTATTCTATGCGTACGTCGTTACTATCACAATCTTTGCTACAGCTTAGGAAATAAATTTAACTAAAAATTGAATTTGCGGATATGTTTTCTTGTGGCATATATGTTGTAGCATGAATAAGTTTGGTATTATGAACATTTTTATTCAAATGGAAAGTCAAAGTACAATATTTAATGCATACATTGTGCAACATCTTACGGTATATTTTGCTAACAAAATGCCAATGTTGTATAGTTATTCATACATCACTTTTTAATTTCGGTCTTCATTATATCAATTTAAAGCTTGTGTGTTAGTTTAATATGCGTTATTATAAAAAAAACAATGTTCGTACTCATTTTGAAATAATGAGATTTCATCAGAAGTATTAAATTGTTTTCTAATGCAAATATTATAGATTTATGGTAAAAACGTGACATTTTGTTTCTTTTGCTTTTCTACTCGAAGTGAGATAACACTGTAAAAATATGCAACTCTAAACCTGTGAATCACTAGTAACAACATTTTCCTCGACAACACCTACATCAACAGTTGTCCAGCCGGTCTACCGCGGAGAGTGATATTGAGGGGGGAGAGGGTGGGAAGTACATGTACACAAAGAAGACCAAAGAAGTTGGGCAGACTACCTATAGGCGCGCTGGTGATGCTTCGTCGGCAGTGCAGCTCAACGGTGGCTGCCATTACTATGTTCTTAAGTGTTTCGTAAAGCGTTACATCTACGCCCAAAAAAGTAGACCTGCCCTGCCCTTGTATTACTTTAGCCAATGTTGACAATCACCTGGAAGTTCAAAGGCGTAAAATACTTGTAACCTACCGAATGTGGAATGTCCTACAGCCAATTGTGTTTATCGGCAAAATCAGCATTAACTTCGTATTGACACTGTCATAACAGTTTTTATTTTAACAACGAAAACCATAGCCTGTTATAACCTATTATAACCTACAGTTTACCAAGATTTATTTAAATAATGTATGTTTTGTATGCAAAATATCAAAACAAAAGAGTAAAACAAACACATATACTGCATACTTCACCACTGACACTATGTAGCTATATCGTTAGAATGACTAACACAATTAAGTATTTTATTAAATGCAGCATTTTAAAACACATATAATTCGAAATTCCGCCGTGTTCGGGTCTCCGAGCTACGTCATGCGCTACTGTCCAATGACAGTAATTTTGCATTTTGGAATGACATCCTTCTACTGACCTTGTGAAAAGGTGACAAAGAACAGCAATTGTAAACATGCAGCAGTGGCTGAAGGTTGAGTCTGTGTATATTGATAATTGTACAGATGGTACGAGGTATTAAAGCAGGCGAGAATGAATATAATGTTGTTCCTGAATATATTAATAATTTTACAAGTGGTACGAGGTATTACAGTCTAAAATTAAGTTCTCTATGTAAGCTGTGCAAAATAAGCTAACACATTCTCCAACTTACGATCATAACTTTTTTTTTCAGTGTAAGGAATATGAAACCTACTGATCATTGTTAATAAATTTCTAAACATGTGCTACTGAAGTAGTATGGAATTTCTAGCATTTAAACACAATTTTACTAATACCATTGGTAAAAACATGGTGATGCATGTCTAGCATAGGATACTAACAATAAGGCTGTATGCAACCTGCTTTATTTTTGAGAGATTATTTGTTCTAATATTTGACATTATTGCAAGTAATAGTAAAAGATCATATGTAATTTATTGGTACCTACTAAATGTAGTAATGTAGTGGTATGTGTAAACCATAGTAGCAACATTTTAAGAATCCCTAGCCTATATCCAGTGAACTGAACTCACGTTCAAATACTGGCTCTACAGGGAAAATAATAATATAATAATTAACAGAAATATAATGATGTATGTGCCCCTAGATTAAAGCATAATAAATTTGGCAGCAAGTAAACACACAGTATTTGCTCTTATTGTATTACAATTCACCGACGTATAGTCAATTTCTTCATCTCGAAAGTAACAGAGCACACAACAGGGCATGCCAAAATTCTCGCCGAAGTTTTCTAATACAAGTCTGATGTCTTTCTACGTCCTTTGATAATCTGAACAATAAAGTACGCACATATTAAAAGGGTAATATTAAACAGCTACTTAATAACATAAACAAACAAAACAGCAAGTATATTTATTGTTGAAGAGAAACGACCCACTTCTCATTTTCAAATGAATTAGCGCAACTGTAGGCATCACAACTAACAACCATCGTGTGTTACGAAATTCAAACATACATTCAAATGCTATACTTGGCTTTAAACATCACTAACAACACATTACACCGACTGTTTATACAAAATTGGTCACCTATAACAAATCAAATCATTGGATCCAAGCCTATTCTTGCCAACCCCATGATGGTGGCCTAGCAGCTTCAAGTTTGTGACGTCATGCCAGCTCCTCCCCTTCTTACCGCCATGACAGTATACTATAAACAACGAATTGAATCATGGGCACATCAAAGACCTGTATACACATGAACGGCCATCTGTACTGTCTGTTATGTATGTTTTGGACGATCTGTGGACGTGTGAATTCGGCTTAATGTGTAAATCCCTTTAATTTGTTTTCTAAATTGTAAGTGGTCAGTATGTTTGTAAGTTGTTGTTTTAGTCTGCTCTCTGCAATAAAATCACTATTTAGGTCACTGCATACAATAATTTTTAGGTTGTGTGTAACACTGCATAGGATATGCCAGGGTCGGTTCTGGGGAGCCAAAGGATGTGCCCGATGTGAGTTACCTGGGATTGACGTCTGGTGTGGGTCGACAGCCTATTGGCCCTGTAACCTGGCCCTCCTGCCATTGGTTGGAGTTGGAAGTCCTCGTGATTTGCATGTATGCTAACCTGGCAAACACTGCTCCCGACGTCTCTAGCTGCTGTGGCTCCTTAGGGTGTGGAGGGGAATAAAGTCATTGTTGCCTTTCGAAGAAAACACTGACGTGATATGAAACCAGCATGGTGGTTTATTAGCTTGGAACACCCTCGAGCAGTTCCACCATTGACCACACGTAAATATTCGCTCGGAGTGAACAAGTACCTAAAGCTGTGAATGCGGCGTTGGCCAACAATAGAATTATATGAAAAGTTATGAGGGAGGCGCTAATAGCACTGCCCTAATGCGCATCGATCCATGAGGCCATGAAGATACAAAAGATGATCCGGTAGACTAGATTAAACTATTGTAAACTAAAAGATTACGTCACTAAAGATGAGGGACCTCAGGGAGACAGGACCGCACTTCATGCGCACGACCTACTTCCTTGCTGACGGGACAAAGACTAACTCAATATGGCATCGGGTGAGGACTCGGAAGCCTGCGTTCGCACCAGACGTGTTGGATTTGCTCTTACATTCTAATTTAAACATAAAGTGCAAAACTAAAAGTTATGAAAAAGTAAAGAGATAATTTTAAGAATGTCTCTGCAAATTATATATACATATATACACACACAAACACACACCCACATCTGCCTGTCCTTTTTAGGGCAATCTCTAAAAGCATTGTTACGGTAAAATGCGTATTAAATTAAAAAATAAAACACATAATGAGATTCTGCTTTAGTTAAGAGGAAACATATATAAAAATTGCTCTTAAGGAGCATGTAAATGTTAAGAACATAAAAAATAAATTTAAAACACTCTTGATGGCTTTCCTAAGCATCCTTGCCGCCATGATGAATTTAGCAACTGAAATAATATTCAAAGTGTTCAAAACGTTTTAAAAAAGAGTACTGTAGCAAAAACACGTAAATTCTGCAGTGTCTTCTGGTTTGTTTTGTGATTAACGAAAGTATATTCACACAATGCCTGTTACAGCTTGGCACCTGACATGCATCGTGGTGCAAGGCGCCCCGACGCCACAAACTCTATCACATGGTCTGGGACGGTTCTAGATTATTTTGCCGTGCTAGCAAATAAGTTGCGAGCCCTGCAACGAATTTGGCTAACCCAGAACTGCTACGTTGTAGACCATAATGTACCTCTTTTATAGAGGGGGACGTTGGTGTTGACGTCTCCACTGATGAAGCACTATGCCTATGTCCTGCTGTTTGGAGGGGCGGAGGGGAGAGAACATGTGGCCGAGACACGGCCACAGCAGCCCAAAAGGGACGGCGGCAGAACGGCCGTCCACGGCACACGTCATGTGTTGTTTATGTACCTGTGTTAGGAACCTAGTTTGTTGAAGAACATTTTTAGGTTGCTTTTAGGGGGTCCATATAGTGAAATATGCAAGATTTGCGACTTATTTAGATTTACTACTGCACACTCAAACAGACCTTCTTCGCTCTTATTAGTAAGTACGACTTTATCTTTACATATTTCAGATAAGGAATCTTGTACTAAGATACAGCTTCCTCCATAACCTCCATTATGTATGCTAGAACGAATATTGTTTATTTCTGAGTACAATTTTCCTCTCCAGTACTGAGATTTCGTGAAAATGTATGAAATTTGTTAAAGTATTGGAGTGTGTATAGGCCTTAGCTTTGTTCAGGCTGGCTGTACCTTTTACTACTTCTACACCCAGAGGTGTAGTTGGGTGTTGTGGGTGTTGATGGTCAGAGAGTAAAGGTGTAGGAAGTGCAGAAAGTCCGCCTGAATGCCTAGGTGTAGTTGAGTGTGAATTGTTTTTATTTTCTGTGTTAATGACGTGACAGTAAACATAAATATTGCGAGATATTTTAATGCAGGCAAAGGTAGACGCAGGTGATGAATCCGATGATGAAGGTTCTGTTACAGCACCTATTTCAGCAAATATGTACAGTCTTTTGCATGAATTATGGATTTGAATAAAATTAAATTTTGGTCCTATAACCTTAATGTATAACCTTTATGCAGCTCATTTCATGGTAAATATCAAGAGTAGCTTCTCATCGCATAGGGACTAAACTATTGGTTTTACAGGTAAAGTTTATTAATATAAAATGTTTGTACAGTGATGAAAATGAGTCGTAAATAAAGAAAATTGTAGTTTACATAATTTGAATTTTACTGTTTTTCGTCTAAATTCTAAGTCCCAGAGACGTGTTGCACCCCGTCGCCATGTTGTATGTTGATGTGCTAGTAGCATTCCTAGCGGATAGTACTGAAAGTAGACATAATTCGTTACTCTACTGTACTTTACCGTTTACCAAGCAGTTTCAGTTGTATTTTGGCTACCACGTTGTGAGTAGACTGCGTAGCGGTGTGTGTGTTAAGGGAAAATTTGACGGTTTGTGGTACAAATGACAGTTACAAGTAAAAACGCTTCGCGGCCTAATAGCAGTGTATGTAGTATGTGTTTTATGGATGTTTTAGAATGTGCAGCTTTCGTGGATAGAGGGTATTAGTTAAATTTTGCTGATTGAGACACAGCAACAAATACGTTTTGCATACAACATGTGTGGAGAATTATTGACTAAGGTACAGCGACGAAAGAGGAACCAATGCATAATTTACTGTTTGTAGCGAAGAATTTGTATCCACGATGGAGTAGAGTTAAGTACTAATCTTTTATTACACTAATGTATATTGTTCAGTGTACGTAATTTAATTTGTCTGGCTTCTATTGTTAATTGAACACATTAAATGCATTTTATAATTGGCATTAAAGACGTGTAACATCGGTTCAACATGCATACAACGTGAATTTAATGTGTATGTATTATAGTGCAATATACTAAAATACTAATTTACTACAGTAACTATTTTCAGCATCTTAAATTGGTGAACGAATGAGTTTAAACTGTGTCTGTTATTGTGTATAAACTATTTTTATGTTTATTCGTAATATTTTGACTTTTAACGATTTCCAAGATCTGTACATCCTTTTACCACTATATAATGTAATGAACGTGTATTCATTGCAGGCAGCTATTTATATCAATTATATTGAACTGAAATTAATTGTAAATAGTACATTTCAGCTATTTATTACTGTTAATGTACAAGTATCTACCCTACAATTTCCGTGTTCTTCATAGCCCTCTCCACTATCGAGTTATAGGCTTTTTCGGTAGTCGTGCATGTTTTTCTTGCTATATTTATGTAAAATTAATCCTAAATAGTGTACTTCATGTACTTTTTGTAATTAGTTTACATATTTTTACCCCACAATTTCCCTGATATTCATAGCCCTCCCCACTATCGAGTTTTTATAAAGTAGGCTTTTCCAGTAGTCGTGCATGTTTTTTCTTGTTATATTGATGTAAAATTAATCGCAATTAGTGTATTTAAAGTAATAAATATAATTCTTTTACATATTTTTACCCCACAATTTCCCTGATCTTCATAGCCTCCCCACTATCGAATTGGTAGAATGTATTCATAATTATTAATCGAGACTACTAATTACTGTTATTATTCAATGTAATAAATCGTATTTACTACATTTCTGCAGTTTTTTGTTAGTTTTCGCATAAGTAGTTATTCTTGATATTTACCCATTTCATAAGTCACATGA
The DNA here is from genome assembly GCA_003012365.1 of Medauroidea extradentata. Taxonomy (NCBI): domain Eukaryota; kingdom Metazoa; phylum Arthropoda; class Insecta; order Phasmatodea; family Phasmatidae; genus Medauroidea; species Medauroidea extradentata. Next base: position 25,800 of record PNEQ01030302.1, on the reverse strand, counting down.
CAGGTAGTTCTACAGGAAACAGCATCTCCATTCTTATATCAATTGTATTTATTTTACGTGTTGATATAATTATATTCATAAAAAGTAGTAACATAACCCAAAAAACGTTACTAAATATAGGAATACAAATTGCAATTTTATTTTACACACCTCTCAGATGAAACTGAATACAATTTTTATTGTATAGCACATGTTCTGATTCAAAACTGGAAATCCAACTTCTGAAAACAACACAGCTACTTGTAACACATTTCGAAAATAGCGCCGAATTCTGTTTTACAACGTCTACACCCAAACTACTCCACCTCGCAGAGGTGGTGTAGAAGGTGTAGCACCCGGGTGTGGAAGTTGTAGTTACACTACCTCCTGAACGCTTTGGTTGTAACCACTAGAACGTCACTTCCGGCAAGAAAAACGTGATATTGCAGTTTGAGTGTAGAAGTTGTAAAAGTAAAAGGTGTAGACCGCCTAAACAAAGCTCTTAAATAAATAAATTGGAAGCAAACATTTGAGCAAAATAGGTTACTTTCAAGATTGTGGTAAAGTTCTGACTGTGTAAAATATAATTAGCTAGTGAATTAAGTGTTTGGTGATTTTAATGTTTTTGTACTAAAAAAAAAATTTTTGCAATGTAATTTTACAATATGTTAGCTGTTGTATTTCTATTTTTACCAATCTTAAACAAACATTTCTGTACCGTTGTAACAAGCCACAAACTGCACGTAAAAAAAAAAAAAAAAACAGAGGTGTTCTTATATTTCCTATGATGTTCGCCATACTGATATTGTAGTAATCTGAGATGTTTGTGTTTATAGTGTTGTTACGGATTTGAGTTTTGTGCTCAGTGTGTGTTGTTCAAATGGACGAAAAGAAACGTTTTTGTATTTAAGATTTGTAGTGTGCATTGGTTTATATGGTATATAATGGAAGAGATAGTATTATGTGAACTTTGCAGTGAGAGAATTGAAAGAAATGTAGGAATTGTTACTTGTGCGGTTTGTGATAGAATCCAGCATTGTAGGTAGGTAGATACATTTGTTTTTAATCATCTTACATTCGAAACCAAAACGTGTGATCTTAACTTTAATATCTTTTTCGTTTAATATGTTATTTAATTAGGTGGGTTTATTAAATTAACTAATATTAAAAATTGTGTAGCCGTAGTTGTAAAGTAACTTGCAATGCTAGAAGGCCCTTTTCAAGAATTTGAACTCTGTAGTTTTAAGTAGTATAAAAATCACTACGGTGTGGGGAGGGGGTCGGCTGTACATAACCAAATGTTTTTTTTTTTAGCTGAGAACTACCTAATGAAGTAGTGGCTAATCTTCTCTGTAAATATCAAGAATCACTACTCATTCCAAAACTAACAAGAAACTACAGAAATGTACTATTTACTATTAACTTCAGTGAATAATAACAGAAATTAGTAAGTACAATTAATAATAATGTGTACATTCTAACAAAGCACTAGTGGGGAGGGCTATTAACATCAGGTAAATTGTGGGGTAAAAGTTTATAAATTAATTATAATAAATATATGAAATTCAGTATTTGCTATTAATTTGACGTAAATATAATCAGAAAAAAATGCATGAGTACCAGAAAAGTCTAATTGATAAAAACTCGATAGTGGGTAGTGGAGAGTGCTTTGAAGATCAGGGAAATTGTGGGGTAAAATATGTAAATTAACAATAGTAAATAGCAGAAATGTACTATTTACTATTAAATTCAGTGAAATATAACTGATATGAATAGCTGCCAGCAATAAATAAGCCTGCATTATAAAAACTTTATAGTGGTAAAGGGATGTAAAGATCTTGGAAATTGTGAAGTTAAAGTACACAAAATATTACTAAGAAAAGTACAAAAAGTGTTTTGTACACAATAACACATACAGTTTAAACTCATTCTAGCACCGACTGAAGGCATTGAAATTAGTTACTAAACAATTAAGATTGTTAGCGTAATGTACTAATACGTATGCATTATATTCACATTGTATGCATGTTGAACGGGTGTTATACGTCTTTATTGGCCATTCTAAAATGTATTTAACACATTGTAATGGGAATAGAAGCTGGAAAAGTTAAATAACGTACACTAAGTGGTGAGGCCCATCTTGAAGTATGTGGCGGCAGTCTGGGACCCGTACGTGGGAAGGGAAGTGGTAGAGATGGAAAGGTGCAGAGAAGGGCTGCTAAGTGGGTCACAAATAAGTGGAGGACACAAGGGGAGAGAGAGGAGGATTTCAGACCATCAGTAATGGTGAGAGGACTGGGGTGGGGCACACTGCAGGAGAGGAGTAGAGTGGAGCGGCTGGTAAGGATGTTTAAGGTGGTAAGGGGGGGGTAGGTGGGTGGCCACAACTGGGTGACAAGATTCAGAGAGGTTTATTCAGGGGAAGGGGTGATCATGAGTGGAAGATACAGAGGGTGGGGAAGAGGACAGAGAGGAAGAAACACTATAATAGTGAGAACAGTGAAGGACTGGAATGAATTGGCGAGGGATGTGGTTGAGGTGACGGGAGCGAGGGAATTTAGGAAAAGGTTGATGGGGTCGGAAAATTGAGAAGAGATAGGTTAAGCAAATCCTTGCCACAGGGCTGAAGCCCAATTGCAAGAAAAAAAAATTAAATTTTTGTAAGAAAAGATCAGTACTTACTCACCGGGATCGGATACGAATTCTTCGCCACAATCAGTGAGTTATGCATTTGTTCCACTTTCATGGTACTTTGGTCAATTTTTCTCCACACATGTTGTATGTAAAACGTATTCGCAGCTGTGTCTACATCAGTGAAATTTTAGTAATACCTACTATCCAAGAGAGCAGCAATTTCTAAAACGTCCATAAAACACACACAATATTCATCACTATCACGCCGCGAAGCATTCTTACTTGTAACGGTCATTTGTACTCCCCTTTATACACACTCGTATCGCTGTGAAAACACGTGTTAGCAGCATGGCAGTTTCTTTAATACTGATCTGCACGAATAATGAACAGTTGTGTAACATATTAGCCCTACTTTTAATGGATAACGCTAGAGGGTCATTCCGCAAAAAGTGAGCCGTGGAAATAAATTTTATATTTTGTACCAATTATATACTGCAATACATGAAATTACAGTTAGAATATTCTATGTTTTAATAATATGGTAAAAGTTTACTAAGTTCTAAAAGTTAATAGGAATTACATTGCTTTAACCCTAAGTTTTTTTGTTACCTTCAATGTTATTAGAAAACGTCAAGTTGGTTCAGTCATTGTACAATCAATTGTTTTCTTTCCAGGTAATTGTTTTCCTTCCATTTTGAAAGCTTGTAAACAAAAGTTCATTGTAGACAAGTCATAACACGTTTGGAAGGTAAGGTTATTAAAGTTTTGAGCTTCAATATAAACTTGCAGGTTTGTCTCTCCCGACCGTAACAAAAAAAGTGAAAAAGTTTTTTGTGAGGAAATTGGATCAACATATTTAAGTGAAACTTTATATTTTGTAATTACTTTCCATTCCTAACCTATACCTAAAGTATATGGTTTGTAAATGTTACCTCGTTTTGTAAAAAGTGTTACGGTTGGGTCACTTATTTTTGAAACCATGTGATTGTAAAGGAACAAATATAATTTTGAATTTAATCCACGGTTATATTTTGGTAGATGAGTTCTACAAGAAGAGTGGCTGCCTACAAAGAAGCACAATAAAGAAAAGTTTGATATTTATTTGGCAAAAGAAAGAGAAAGGAATAGAATTAGAAGGAAAAAATTGGAGAGTATAACGTCTAGAAATACTGTTGCAACAAAAAAGGTTAAGGATGAAGTAAAAAATTATGAAAGAGACAGAAAACAAAAATACAGACAGAAAAAGAAAACAGAAAAACCAACAGAAACTACTCTAGATGCAGAATTGCCTTCCAAAAAAGTGTATTCCAGGCCCCAGTCTTAGGGGAAAGCTGTCAGCAAAGTGAAGAGAGCTTTACCACATAGTCCTAGCAAGAAACGTGCAGTTGTAAAACTGCTGATCATTGAAGAAATGTCAGAAGCAAAGAAGAGTTTTTGTGCCAGAAGAAAATTAAGAACAACAACTAAAGACTTTGACATTGAAGACTCTGTGACCAAATTTTACTGTAGAAATGAAATCAGTCGGCAGGAACCTGGGAGAAAGGACGTTATTGCTGTAAAAAATTCTACAACGGGACAAAAAGAACATGTGCCTAAGAGAATAATGCTATTGCCCATCTCGGAAGCCTTTTCTCTCTTCCAGAATGAATTTCCTTCTGTGAGCATTAAAAAGTCAAAATTCTTTTCATTATGCCACATTAAGTACATGTGTGTAAGTATCACGCAAACATTGATTTTTCGTTAGGTGAAGTAAGTAATGTTTTGCCAGACAAACATATTCCCAAAAGTGGAAAGGAATTTACAGTTGCAATTACATGTGATACTGACAATTATGACTGTATGTATGAAGTTTGTGAAACTTGCAGACAGTTCCTTTGAATTTTTTTGATGATAATGAACTTACAAAGCCTGCTACTCTTCATTAATTGGGCAACAAAAATGAGTATCTTAGTGTAACTGAAAAAAGTGCAAACATAAAGCAGCTTGCAGAATAAGTCGAAAGACAGGGCATTAAAAAAAAAGTCTTTGTTAAAAGAGCACAGTCGTCATATTTTGAGAGTTGTAAAAACCCATAACTGACAGTGACTCTGTTCTGCAAATTGATGTTACAGAGAATGCATCCCTTGTACAACAGGATGAAATCCAATCTTCACATTGGCAACACTAGAAGCTGTCTATTTTTAAAGCAGTTGCTTGGTTCCCTGAAACTGGTCCGATAAGCTTTGCAGTTGTCAGTAATGAAATGCAACTTGGGAAAGTAGCTGTATGGGTATTTCTGCATGCAGTGCTCTTGAAAATAAAGGAGTAGTGTCCTCAATTAAAACTTGTCGTACCAGGCCACAGGCCAGGTGGAGTTGCACCTGGTCTCGGCAGGAGTTCGCAGAGTGTGTCAGTGGCAGGTGTGTGTGGCGGATCAGTGACTGCGGCAGGGCATGTGTGAACTTAACACCGAAGTGTGACACCTGCCATCACGGCCGCCTCATGGCCATCTGCCAGTGCAGGACACATGGCTTCGCCGCCCCCTCCCTCTACCAGTGCATGAAGAAGGTAGTCTGGAAGCAGCGGCCACGACGGAAGGAACGAGAGTGACGTACCACGATTCAGTACTCTTGATTCGTCCAGCGAGAAACGTAATGTGTGTGTGCAACTATCCGGCCCAGTGTTCTACTTTGCTTTTCCATTTTGAGCTGGCTCGCTTAAGGCCCTAGGGTATGGGAGTGTGGACCACCCTATAAGTGTCTATGTAAGGTGTACTTTTCTACAGGTCCTCCCTGCTTTCCCTGCTACGCAGTTGTTTCGACTCACCAGGTGAGATAGGGGCACGCCGGCACGACCAGACCACGACCCATCGAGCTTCGTGTTCCCGGCTACACGCTTAACCGGGTGGCGCCCAGAACATTCCGACGCAGCTTCGTTCTTACCTCACTCTCACCGGACACGGCATCATGGCGCCCAACGTGGGGCATGAATATCGCATTGTATATCAAAGTACAACCTACACAGAGAATGACTGAAAGACGACACTTCACCACAGGATCGCCACAGTTGCATTGTTTAGCCAGCTACGTCACAGCCCGCACGTCAGCGACAGCAGGAAACAACACACGGAGCTAGATCTAGAAAGAAATCGAACCATCGCACACAATGAGCAGCAAGGAGTGTGTTAGGTGTGGATTACCAACCTTCCCTGATTTACTTTTCGGAGAAGTTGTGCAACAGTGCTGCACATGTGCTATGGAGAACCGGAAGTGGAACCCAAGCATGAAAGTAGGGAAGCTTATCGACCACAGCCCGCCAAGGAAGGCCGAAGTATGGGACTCGCTAACATGTGACAGACAAGGGAAGGAGATGGCCACTTGTGTGACATGTCGAACAAGACGCCACCGCAGATGTTCGCACACCACAGAACCTGTCATGTTCGGTGATGGCGTTTTCGCTTGCGCAACTTGTGTGTCATCGAAGCCCCCTCCCCTGCTTCAAGGTAATACGTCACAAGCTACAAACCTAACACCCTATCATCCCTCCTCCAGCGCCTCAACGACTGCGTGTCGAGCTGTCGCAACAACCCGCCAAGAGAGTGGAGACATAATGAAACTTCCCAAGTTCTCTGGACACATGCATGAGAACGTGGACCAGTTTCTGCAGTAGTGCTAAATACTGTGTTTACGTAACAGTGTAGTGTACGAGGAGTGGGTTGATCGTGCGATCAGCAACTTGCATGGTGCCGCAAAGGACTGGTGGAGAATATAGGGATGCAACAATGACATGGAACGAGTTATAGCAGACTGTCATGTGCGATTTTATAGTGAACGACAAAAGGACACAGAGTCATCAGAGAGGTTCATAGCCACGGAAATCCAGCTGTTCCGGCGCATCTATCCAACCAAGCCGCCGGAGGACGCACTAAGCAGCATAACCCCGCGTCCGCGACTGGAACTTCAACCTTTTTTGGCAGAAGTGAATGGTGAAAGTGTGGAGGTATACGTACGTCGAGCAGTCGTCGCTGACAGGGCCGTCAATCTGCTGAGGGGACGTCCATTACAGACACTAGGACGGGCAGATGAGGAGGCCCCCATTACCAGAAATATGCGCGATAGCTGCACACCAACAGGCCGAAGACAAAAACTCACGATTGAGGCGCCATGGTCGACCGACCCTGCATCCGCCCCACAACTCTCGCGACAGGACATTCGATCGCCACAGTGCCATACATGCCCAGCGAAAACGTTTCACTGGCACCGGGACTGCCCTGTTAGGAATGCCACATGCCCGCCGTCGGAAAACGCCTAAGGCAGGGAGGCAGGCCAGCTGCTGACCTCTCGCTGTCAAGCGCCAGACACACCTGATCACGACCAACACCGACTCAAGAGTCATTTTTGGGACAATTAACCCTCTAAGAGGATCAGTTACTCCGCATCCCGATCGAAGTCAACCACCAACCAACTGCTGCATTAGTGGATACTGCCGCCAGCCATACATTCGTCGCATCCACACTCGTTAATCCATCGCAGATCAGACCTGGACCCTGCATGCTACAGCTGGCCACTAGAGGGAAGCACAGTGCCACACAGGGCGTAACCGACCTGACGATCAGGATACACGACCAGACGTTTCAAGTCGAAGCCTTGGTCGTGGAGTGCCCGTCGTGCTGGGGCAACCATGGCTGCAACAACAAGCAGCAGTGACAGAGGTCGCGGCGAAAAGGATGCACGTGGGAGCCGGGGAACTACGAACAGTGTATGCTGTCAACCGGCAGCCGAATACCAACCAACGCATAATTCACCTGGGTGACCTGGACAACGAGGTCCCAGCCGAATACAGGGCAGCGATACAAGCTCTCTTGGATGAACGGAATGATGTCTTCGCTTTCTCCGACCTACTTCAGACAACCATAACAGCTGAGTACCCCATACTGACACCTAACCCAGACCCAGTCTACACTGGTCCCAGAATCTAGGGGATGTATGAACAACTGGTCATCAGAGAGCAAGTCGCCGAGATGCTAAAGGAGGGTGTAATCGAACCATCCAACAGTCGATCTAATGCCAGCATTGTACTCGTGCCGAAGAAGGATGGGACACTGCGCGTTTGTGCTGATTTCCGTCCACTGAACCTGGTGACAGAGAGTGCGCCTCCACCGCGGATCAGTGTTGATGAGGCCTTGGCAGGACTGGGAGATGGTCGAGTGTTCTCGACGTTAGACTTAAAGTTAGCTTTTACGACACCAGATGGATGCCGCTTTCAGTTTCGTAAGATGCCATTCGGGTTGAAGTGCGCTCCCTCAACATTCCAGCAGCCTACATGATGACGCAGGTGCTGGAATGGTACGTCGGGGAGTTTGTTGTAGCGTACCTCGATGACGTCATCGTCTGGTCCCGAACATGGGAGGACCATATACGCTATCTGAGTTTAGTGTTAGAACGACTGGCAGTGCACCAACTTGTCGTCTCCCCCCAGAAGTGCCACATCGGTAGAACCTCCGTCGATTTCCTGAGGCATGTGATCCGGCCGGATGGTAACTACACACATCCCATACACCTGGACAAAATTGCCAACAGCACATTTCCGACGACCAGGAAACAAATGCAACGGTTCATTGGATTAACGAACTGGTTGAGGAACTACATACCGCATTTCGCCACAATCGCCACCCCTCTCACTGACTTGTCTGTAAAAAGAAAATACGCCTGGAGGGAACGTGCCCAAAAGGCATTTGAAGAGTTGAAATCGCAGTTCACCCAGTGACATGCTTTGTCTCGCATCAACCCTGAGAAGCACCTTTACGTCCAGACCGATGCCAGCACGGAAGGTGCCGGCGCCATCCTATACCAGCTAGCTGACGACAGGTCACGACTCATTATTAACTACGGTAGTGCCAAGTTCAGAGAAGCAGAACGTCGCTATAACAGTAATGACCGAGAGTGCCTGGCGGTAGTTTGGGCTCTTCGTAAGTACCGCCTTCACCTAGAAGGAAGACAGTTCACTTTACGGACGGACAACAAGTGTCTGATGTGGCTGGACACGATGCAGGGAAGGAGGAGTAAACTCATCGGCTGGGCACTGTTACTACAGTTGTTTGATTTTACGATTGAGCATGTCAGCAGAGTTGACAATGAACTCCCCGATCACTTGTCATGGGATCCAAACCCGGCTCAAACCATCATGGACGATCACGAAATGGCAGTGATGTTTCCTCCTGAGCATCCTTCAACTCAGCTGAGGAAAGTCAAAATATAGGAACACCCCTCACTGCAGACGATCACACATTCATTCAGACTGACTACCTGGTCTGCTGTGAATAATCACGTCCTTAACACACAGAAAACATCTCCTACAGCTTTGCTATTAACAGCCAAGTGCGCCGAGGGTAATGTGAAGCGTGTTCAAGTAAGGGACCAAGTGCTAGAAACGAGGCCGCCAGGTGTGGAGACGGCATGGAAAGTGTTTGTGGCCCCCAAGGCGAGAGAGATAGTCTTGAACTTCGCACACAATGATACACTAGCAGGGCATCCTGGAGTAGATCAGACAGAGCGGAGTGTAAAGCAGTATTTCCACTGGCCTGGACTCAGAGTGGATGTGCGGGATTATGTATGAGGCTGCCAGGACTGCCAGCAGAAAAAGGCACGGAGAGCAGATGGGACTGAACAAAAATCCCCCCACCTTCCCACTACCCCCTTCGAAGCTGTAGCATTGGACTTGATGGGACCGTATCCACGCATCACTAAGGGATATCGTTTCATATTAGTGGTAACTGGCATGTTCTCTTGCTGGGTTGAGGCGTATCCACTAACGAACACCCGTAGTCAGACAATTACAAAAGTGCTCCAGAAGGAATTTTTTGCACGATAGGGGTACCCCCGAACACTACTAACGGACAATGGTTCACAGTTTCTTAGTAGGCAGTGGAGGAGGTCGTGCCGCGAACTACAACTGGAGTACCATACAGCACCGGTATACCACCCTCAATGGGACCAGCATCTGGGCGAGTCTCTGTTCTGTCTCAGACATCGGGTGAACGTCGCCACAGGGCAGGCACCTGCAACCCTTGTGCAGGGGCGCAATCTACCGCTTCCAGGAGAACCCAGGCCAGAGGTCCCTCAGGATGCAGAGGACTGGGGGGAGCGCCGAGACGCCAAACTCACTGTTGCCCGCTAACACCAAGAGGTGTATGTGCGAAAAATTCTGCCAGTGTCGGAAAACCTGCCTCCACTTCTGGAGGTAGGGACACTGGTATATGCTTGGAACCTTCCATTGTCGGCCGGCACACGAAATTTCTGTGCAGGACTAGCACCTCGCTGGACACGACCCCACACAGTGCGAAAACGCCTAGGACAACACGTCTACCTGGTCCGAGATAGGGACAGGTGCCTCCGAAAGATCCACAGAGACGAACTAAGAGTGGTTTCTATCTTGCCGGCTGACGAGGAGACAGATACAGACGGTGTGACACAGGCCCCACCGGAGGACACCTTACACCCACAAACTGAGAGACCGCTCCAAGAGGAGAGTGACAAACACTCGCAAAGCAGATGTGACAAGACTCTGGGACTGGTGTTACTTCTCCCGTTGACACATGGTGTCATAATACCGCCGCAGGAAGCCGAACCAATAGTGACCATGCCTGATGAGTATGAGCCGAGACTCCCAACCCATCGTCCGGGAAGTGTGGGAACTGGATGCGCCACTAGAGAGTACGACTTTTACCATACACATCGAGGATCCAGAAGAGTCACCTTGATGCCAACCACAACGCAGACGCAGCAGGCAACCCCAGTTACACTCGTCCGAGCCTAGCAAAAATGGTCAGCAGGAAGAAGGGGTCAACCCCGAACCGAGGAACGAACGGAAATGCAGACGCTGAGCACCTGCATGGTTTCATCCTCATGTTCGCTGCTTTCCGGAGTGGGGAGTGGCTGGTGGCCCTCAATCATTGGCCCCTGCTGTACAGACGCTGTGGCAGAACCTCAGGACGTAAATACCACAACCTCCCAGGAGATGCTGGTGTTACCGACGGCCGGCACCCCAATGATACTCCCTCGACCCATACCAACAGACACCGAAGGGAGCCCTACAACCTACGACCTCGTCCACGACAGAAACAGCAGACCTGCTGTGTACCACCCGACGACTCAGGAGATGAAGCTGGAGACTTCTATCCACAGCAGACCCTAGTGTTCAGTCGTCGAGGGCGACACCGGCAGGAAAGTACATAGCGAATGCACACACCCGTCGTGACCAGTCATCTTCAGGAGGGGGACGTATGTCATCGTACCAGGCCACAGGCCAGGTGTTGTAGCACCTGGTCTCGGCAGCTGTTCGCAGAGTGTGTCAGTGGCAGGTGTGCGCTGATTGGTAAGGGCAGATGTGAGGTACTTGAGGGTGTGTGGCAGATCAGTGACTGCAGCAGGGCATGTGTGAACTTGACGCTGACGTGCGACACCTGCCATCCCGGCCGCCGCACGGCCATCTGCCAGTGCAGGACACATGGCTTAGCCGCCCCTTCCCTCTACCAGTGCATGAAGAAGGCAGTCTGGAAGCAGCGGCCATGACGTAAGGAACGAGAGAGACGTGCCACGATTCAGTACTCTGATTCGTCCAGCGAGAAACGTAATGTGCGTGTGCAACTATCCGGCCCAGTGTTCTACTTTGTTTTGCCATTTGAGCTGGCTCGCTTAAGGCCCTAGGGTATGGGGGTGTGGACCGCCCCATAAGTGTCTATGTAAGGTGTAGTTTTCTCCAGGTCCTCCCTGCTTTCCCCGCTACACAGTTGTTTCGACTCGCCAGTTGAGAGAGGGGCACGCCGGCACGAAGAGACCACGACCCATCGAGCTTCGTGTTCCCGGCTACACGCTTAACCGGGTGGCGCCCAGAACATTCTGACGCAGCTCCGTTCCTACCTCGCTCTCACCGGACAAGGCGTCGAAACATATCAAGATATTTTCGGATGGTGCTGCTTCACAATTTAAAAACAAGTTCACTTTATCAAACCTTCTTTTCTTTGGGGAAGATTTCCAATTGACTGCAGAATGGAACTTTTTTGCAACCAGCAATGGCATAAGAGCTATACATGTAGTGGGTGGTAAACTAAAACAAAGTGTGTGGCTTGCTGTTAAAAGTAGATTTATTGTATTTCTGATTTAAGTTAACTGTTCATTGGTAATTTTGTAGAATTTCTAAGATGTGTACACTTGGTGATTAATAATTTTATTAAACAAAATTTTACTTGTTATTTTGCATAATGAAGCACAACGCGTTTGTTGAATAAAGGTCATTTTCATGCAGATTTCACTAACACCAATATTGATCGTAGGACATGTGGTTAGATTTACTAATGGGCAACATAATGTTGTACTGCTAAGCTGACTGAGGGCATGTTATTGTAATTACAGAAATTAGTAGTCATGATTAATAACTATGCCTAAATTGTACCAACACACTAGTGGGGAAGGCTATGAAAATCAGGAAAATTGTGAGGTAAAAATATGTGAATTAATAATAAACAGCTGAAACGTACTGTAAACTATTAATTTGAGTGAAATATAACCAAAATAAATAGCTGCCGGTAATAAATAGCCTGCATTATAAAAATTCTATATTGGAGAAGGGCTGTAATAATATAGGAATTTGTGCCATCAAAGTAAGCAAGATAATAATAATAAGCAAACAAAGTATTTTATGTTCACCACACTCAGTTTAAACTCATTCTAGCACCAATTGAATGCATTGAAAATTGTTACTGTAGTAAATTCATATGATTTGCATATTGCGCTAACGTACTAGTATATTAAACTTTATACCAGAAATATGTCTGTATAAAATTAATACTGTATTAAACTCATGTTGTGTGCTTGTTGAACTGTTCTTACACGTTTTTAATATCCATTCTAAAATGTAGTTAACACATTCCAATGTCAATAGAAACTGGATCCGCACACTAAACAATATAAATTTTTGTAACGAAAGATCAATTCTTACTCAACTCGTTGGCAGATACAAATCCTTCGTCATACTCAGTAAATTATGTATTCGTTCCCCTTCGTCATGGTGCCTTCATCAATTTCTCTCCACACATGTATACAAAAGGGGTCTCAATCAGTGAAATTCAACTAATACCTATTATCCACGAGAGCTCCAAATTCTAAAACGTCCATATGACACACATTACTTACACCACTAACACGCCACTGAACTATTTTTTACTTGTAACAGTAATTTGTACTACAAACGGTCAAATTCTACCTTAGTACACACACCTATCACCGCTAAAACACGTGTTAGCAGCATGACACTTTCCTTAATTCTGGAACTGCAGGGCTAAAGAACATTTGTGTAACATATTAGCCCTACTTTCAGTCTGTTACGCTAGGAGCGTTAGTAGCACATAAACAGACATGGCTAGCACGTAAAACAGGAGAGTCGGACTTGGAATTACTACGAAAAACTCCATATTTCAAAGTAAGTGAAGTGCAATTTTCTTTACATACAACTACTTTTCACCAATGTAGAAACAATTTTTATTAATAAACTTTACCTGTAAAATCAATAGTTTGGGCTGTATACGATGTGTAGTGATTCTTAATATTTATTGCCATTAGGCCTAGTCTTTATTAATCTGAAACAAAAAAGAAAAGCGAGAGGTACGGCATGTGCACTGTGTTATATAAGTAAATATGTGATTTAATGTTTATGATCTAAGTGCTCTTCTACTGAGTAGTAAGCATGTTTGGTAAAAAGTTCAATTTGTTGTGAAGAATTGAAGTTCTGAGAAAAACAATTCTTGTAAATGTTTTGGCAGTTTGTTAAAAATGTACAAACCTTTTTGTACCAATTTTAAATTTACAGAGGGCATGCAAATATTTTTTTTATTTCTAGTGTCATGTTTGTGAAAGAATTAATTTTTCTGAAAAAATATTATTGTTCTTGGATATAAGTAATAGTGAAAAGGCCTTCATGTATTCGCATGATAATGGCAAAATCTTGGTGCTTTTAAAAAAGGTCTGCAAGAGTTAGTGTTTTTTACAGCACTTTATTCTAACTGTTGCTTTTTGCATAGAATAGAAAAAAACTTCTTTTACTGTCTGTGGAATTGCCCCAAAATATAATGCTGTACATCACGATGCAGTGAAAATATGCAAAATAGACCATTTTTATTATGTCCTTGTTTAAGATTTCAACAATATTATGTAAAGTAAAACAAGCAGAACTCTGTTTTGGTAAACAATGTTTAATGTGACATTTCCAATTTAGACAAGTATCGACTTGCATGCCAAGAAATTTAGTTTTAGTTGTTTCATTGATTTTTTATCATTACTAGTGATATTTATGTCAGTCTTTTTGCTGTTATTCGTAAAAAAGTTAATATGTGTTTTCTTTTTATTAAGGTTTAATTTGTTGGCAACAAACCATAAATTCAACTCTGTAAATGTGGTACTTGCTATTCGTATAAGTTTTTCTACTGAACGACCAGAGGCTACAATACTCATGTCATACAGCAAATAAAAATAGATGTAGCATTGAAACATAGTAAATAATTTATATACGCTATGGACAGAGACTATAGTATATCACGAAAATGTATTGTGCCAACATACTCTTGACATTGCTGTAGTTTCTTGCAACATGCAGGATTGGGTAATATACGTTTAACACAACTTAGCTATTTGTAGACCAATAACAAACATCAAAATATTACAATTGGCTCAGTCAAATGGAACAACAGCTCCACGTACAAGAGCAAACAGTAAAGTTTTCCCGCAATAAACCATCATCTCTAACTATGGATAATAGTGGACCTACAATTGAGCCCTATGATACTCCATACCTATTTTATTTTATTTTTTGAACAAAATGAATTATTTTTAGCTTTTAGAAATATATGTCACTATCTGTCTGAAAGGTATGAAAGTGTCACCGTAAAATTTTACTTTTTCTGTGAGCAAGTTTTGATTTGTGTAGCCTAGTCAAAAGCCTTAGTGAAGTCAGAGAAAATTCCAATAGAAGGCAGCTTTTTATCTAATAAATTTAGAAAAAATACTATTTGTCAGTTCGAAAATTGCATCGTTTGTTGTGTTTTTCCTGAAGCCAAACTGGACATTTGTTAACATTTTATATTTTTCAAAATGTTTTACCCATCTAATATAAATTATTTTTTCAGTGACTTTTGAATATGAAGTGAGCAGAGCGATTGCTCTTTAATTTGCTGCACTTGTACAGTCTCCTTTTTTATATTGTGGTGGGACCATAGTCCATTTGAGTTTGTCAGGAAACAAACATGTTTCAAAGATTGCGTTACAGATGTGGTTTAGTTGGGTACAAAATTTGAAAGTTCATTGCTTTAACAATTTACAACTTATACCATCATATCCGTTGGACAGTTTTGGTAGTTAGGAATGTATTGTTCTCTCTACTTCTTTTGGGGTTGTATAAGTGAGTCTCGTAGCAGTATATTATGTAACCTGAATAACATAAATGGGTGGTGTATATATTATTTTGTGGTTTTGTTTAGTACTTCATCAACTGCATGTAAATAGTATGAATTAAATGCATCTGTAACTATTTTAGTGTCTGTGGATACAAAATCATTAACTTAAAGTTTTACAGGTGAACATGGTTTCGCGTGCTTTCTCTGTTGTGTTTTTTATGATGTTCCATGTGGTTTTGATTATATTGTCTCAGTTTTCAATCGGATTGTTGAAATAATTCTTTTTTGCACATTTTATAACATTACTTAAGATTTTACAATATCTCTTATGATGATGTATGAAATTAGGATTACCGCTAACTCTGACTGCTTTGTAAAGTTTCCTTTAGTTTTCACAAGTGGTGAGCCATTAGATTTTCGAGGATTTTGTGTTTTGGTGAATTAGCCTTGAAGGAAATTTTTTTTCAAAAATTGAGATGAGTTTGTGGAAATGTTAGAGTTTTCATTTGTTTTATTACACACTTGTATTGATGACCACTGTTCTTGAAGTAGAACATTTAAATTTTATGATGTTTACTAACGAAAAACATCTTATTTTCATATACAGAAGGCTTTTACATGGCATACTAAAATAAGGTGTGGAAATTGACTCTTCTAAACAACACTTCCTGGTTCTTTAAATGACTTTTACGTTAACATTTGCATAGTTTCTATCTTTTACTGTGAACCCGGTTTACTGAAATATGTCAGTATAAAAATGCAGCACAAGTCCACGAGGATAGAAAAGAATAGAAGTTAAATTACACCTTACGGCCTATGCATATGGACAAAAATGTTTTGCTGGAGAGTCCGGAAAGTTGTCCAGAGAGAATTAAAAAGGAAAAAAAGGCCTGGGTGCTACCCATACAAGTTAAGTTTCCCACTCCCGTATCTATATCATAAAGAATTGAGGCTGCAGCCCCTGATACAACCACACTCGCCTGTGTCTAAATTTATTAATGTTATAAAAGTGAAAAACTTGGGCCACAGCCCCACGCGCGATCACACACGTTGGTGTCCCGATTATTTACTGTAAAGGACTACTTTTTTTTTAAAATTGGATTGTAGCCCTGCGACACAACCACACTCATTAGTATTTGTATTATGTTTGCAAATGGTGGAGGCTAATTCTCTAGAAGGTGTCACACACATCACCCCAGGCTGCGCTCCTATTGGCAGGCTATCACATAATTATAATACCTCCCACCCCTCTAGAGCCTAATGAAAAACGTGGCATAGAAAATATGTAAAGATGCAAAAATTAGCCAAAAAAAACTAGAACACACAACAAAGCTAAGGTTACCCCCGCCCAAGGACAACTAGCCATAGCATCATTGATTATATCCTAAACAAATTCTATATTATTGTATACTATTGTAACTTGCGACTGCGTTTTTCTACCTTCTCTTTCCCAAATTGAGACCAAAGAAAATATTAATTAGTTAGAGTATTTAATTCAAAAGACAAATTATAATACCTGCCTGAATCTAACTTACACAACAAAATACCAAAGAAACCATATTCCTGCAATGCTACAATGGTTACTGTCAACAACGTTGTCAATAGCTGTTTGGGAGGTTCCGTCAATTCTGGTGGCAAAGTTAACTATAGATTTTAAGTTGTGTTAAATAGACTATTTAGTTCTTATCTATTAAGTAATTAGTATTAATGTCTCCACATAAAAGTATTTCTAGGTTAAGTCTGTAACCAGATTTAAGGTTACTTTCATGCAATTTCAGAAAATTATTTAAGTTGCGTGTTGAGGCTTTGTGTATGTTCATAATCACTACTTTTTTTGTCTATTTCATTTGTTATGCATACACAATTGCATTTAAAAACTTGATCTTCACGTATTAAATGTACATCATTATTTATAACTAACATAAACATTTTCTCTAATGTGAATACAAGTGCCTCCCTTAGCCATAGCCTACTTGTTCTATGATAAATAGAACAGAGGGAATAATCAGGAATTTTTATTTATTTAGCAAACCGTTCTGTTAAAAGATTTTCTGTCAAACATAATATTTGGATATCCAGGCTGCTTTCTGTAGACAGTTGTTCTAGGCATAGGCCTATTGAGAGTTCATTTATTTTGCTAGTTACTCCCCTAATATTTTGATATTAAAGGCACAACTGATTTGCATTTATTTGTATTGGTTTATTATTACTTGAACAATTATAAGATATTTTTGGGGCTGGGTGCATAGTAAAACTTAACTACACAAATTTAATCTAAGGGCATGGATTACTTTAACTTAAAAAATTCTCATGATTACCAACAATAACCTGGATTTTCTGTGTTGATTCATGACCGGCGTGAATTCTACGGGCAAAGCGATCAGTTAGTTTCCACTTGCCAGAACAATTCAAACGCAAGTTATGTCTCGTGTGATCGGTTATTTCCTCTAGTTTAGTTACATCACTGTGCCTGAACGTGCTTGACCCCACATAGCCCCGCAGTGCAGCATTAACTGTTTGCACCTTCCTCTTGAGGACAGGTTTGTCACGCAGTTGTGCCCCACAGATCAGCACACGTGTGTGACTGGTGGTCCTGGCAATGTTGCTTACGTCCTAACCAATTCTATACTTTCATTCCTATCAATACTGTTACCCGATCTCTCCACAATGACAACTTGATCTGATTTACAAAAATTTTCAATTAATCTCGTAACATCCTCTGAAACACTGCCAAGTCTAGCATTAGTTTTGCAAAATGAAGAAAGTTGTAACCAGTCTTTCCTAGACGCACTGTCCTATGCCTCTTGCATGACTGCTTCCGAGGATCAGAACTTTCCTTTTCCTCTTGAATCGTCCTGGGTTGTTGGATGGAAGGGGGATGATTTATGGTTCATCTTCCTTCAAGTCAGCAAGGGCAGAGAATCTATTTCTGAATGGCAGCTCTGATTAAGGGACCTGTGAGCAGACTAGGGGTGAAAATGACTTGTTTTTCTTTCAAGTTAATCTGCTCCAGGAACGGCATCAACATTGACTCTGGCACATTGAAAGTGAAACCACTTGTCACAGAAGTCACAAGGAATACCATCTTCAACCAGTGACCCACAATTTTTACATCCATTGATCTCAAGGAAATGTTTCTATTTTAAATGCTTTGTTTCACTCTCCAAAATCCCATCCAAGTCATAACTGCACCCAGGAATGTGAGAACTGATTTATTTAAAAGTTATGTTTGAGGTTAGGCCGATTAAGTTGAGCTGAATTTTTGTTAAAGTAATCTAAAAGTCGTATATAACAAATAATATTAGTTTAGTGCTACTTTAAAATAAATGTTTTGAAATATATTATTTTGCAAATTTTAGTTTTACTCGTTACACCAAATAAACAAGGCAATAACACATCAACTAAACAAACAACAGTAATCAAACAAGAAGTTAACAATCACATATAACTGTGCACCAAGAGGTAATCCTTCTCTCAAACAATGTATGTTGAATAAAAGCAATAAAAAGAAACTTAGTTTGCAAGAATATGAATATTATTAAGTAAATCTTATTTAAACACTTAAAATTAGCAGAGATACAACTCACTAACCTATGTTGTGGCCATATTGCTTGAGGTGGCTAGGTTTAGTGTACAGACCTACTTTGTTGCTATCTCCTAATTTTCATGTCAACTTCATAGCTACCCAAGAATTAAGGTTTAACCAAAATATTGCTGTACATGTTTTTTCATGATAAAATATTAGTTATGGTTAAATTGGCCTATATTTTAAATTGTGTTGTGTTACTGTAATTATAATTTCTCTGTGATTATTAATTTTTATGTCTGTGTTTATAGGTAGGCATTGGGTCAAACAGTTTCAATGTGGTAATTTTTACAATATAAAACATAACATTTTTTCTTTATAATCTGGAGTATTTGACCTTTTACCACAAATAACACATTTCAGTGCTTGTATACAATTGTCTTGGTCACCAAAACCAGTTGAATATAAAGTCAAAAGCAAGGGTACATTTTCACCGTAAAGTGACTTGACTATGTATGTTTCCATTTTGTTCCCTGAAAGTTTTGCAAAGCCTATTTCAAAGACATCTATGAAAAATGTTTGAAGGAATTTAGTGCACTTGTAAAAATATTTTGGGTTGTAAGTTACATACATTTTTTGTAATTTCTGAGCATACATCATTCAAAATTATCAAAGTTACACATACCTGTTTATCAGAAGAACTTATTAAATTTTATAGTAGGTATTTTAATTTTGAAGTTTTTATGCTTAATTGTTTTAAACTTCTTCTCGTGTTTCTTTCAGTATTCTTACAGAAATATAATTGAGAGGTTAAAATTGTCTAACTAGATCCTTGTCTGTATAGGCCTACTTAAAATCAGTTCTAATGGAGTAGCTTACAGTTGGCTACTTACTATTTACATGTGTCAGTAGGCAAGGATTCTTTGATACCTATTTATGAATATTCAAATTGACCCTACTGCATTGTAGTGCATTAATTTCATCTTTTACAATAGATCCTAAGCATTGTGTCATTCAGGCATTGTGAATTGATGGCCATTCTCAAGCATGAATATAAGTCGTAATTGTACTTGTTTCAATTATTGCTTAAGTTTATAGACCTATGTTCTATGTTCACAATGAATTCTGCCCTGACTAATGCTAGACACATTCTGCTCCTCACCCCACTAGATAAGGGTAACTGTAACATAATTTTATTGTTTGGGTTGTACAACTGGGATAAAATGATGTTAAACTAGAACACCTGGGATTCAGTGGCAACTCGGGATTCGATAATTCAACTTAAAACCTGACTGAAGAAATACTTCTTGAACTTATAGATTGTTTTTCTAGCTTTTCATGCTTTTTCGCATGTAGCAGTTGGCGGTCTAGGCATTGTCTTCATTATGAGGCAGATAAATATTTTTTCCCGTACTGTTTCCGAGAAGAACCATGTACGTCTGAATAAATAACACCACGAACATTAAATATGTGTATGACATAGCCTTCTAAACAATATATTGTTTAATAACCTATGTCATCCTATTAATTTAGCATACAATTTGTGCATTCGTGATCACAGCGCATGTTGTACCTAAATTACTGACATAGGGATTTGGTAGAAAAAAACCTTTCAACTCCTTGTTCTTAGTGTTTTAATTGTTTTAACTTTCGATTAATTTTTTCCCCCTCATCATAAGCATTTGTTTTGTTTACACCTGTCTCTATGTTGTTCTTAACTTTCTATGTTTGCAAGGATTAGTCCCTTCAGTTACTTAATTCTTGATAGCTATAAATCAGGAATATGAGTTGGCTTAAAGTTCTTAAAAATTTGTTTTCATGTTGTCTAGAAATTTTTTTATTTTGAATAGTTTGCAGGCTTTTCAATTCATGTATATCACAGAAAAGAAAACTAGTGCGCAACTAAAGTAATGCATAGCTGTCAAGGTTATACATACATGAAATTTGAGGTGATTAGCAATTGGCATGCACAATTATGTTATTCTTTGATTTGAAAATGTGAACCATAGCACTGTATGTTGACATAGTGTGAGAGGTACAGAGAGTTTTACTTGATTTTTGTTATGTCAATTGTTGATGTACAGAACAAAGTTTGTATTTATTGGGAGTACAACAACACATTTTAAAAACTGCTGAAGACTTATAAAGACAGAGTTTATGTTTTGCAAATAAAGTTATGTATTCACAGGAATAAAGTTTTGGATGTCTTATACAATATATATATTAATTCCTGCAATAAAGTGAGGACTAGAATGACAATAGTTTAGAAATAAATACATAGAATCAGCTTTAATAATTATTGAAACACTACCTAAGTAATTGTGTCGGGCATCATTTGTGTTGTTTATCTCTCTTTCATATTTTACATGAAAATCTATCTCTTTTAAACTATTCATGTGCTACTGTGCTTGTTTCTAGTAGTTTCAACAGGTACATGTAACTAAAAATTTGTAGCTTGTAATAATTTATTGAGAATAGGGCCCAGGTCTATGTTACAACTTGTACGAGTCTTACGAACTTTCATGCACTGTACAAGGGACCTCCATCTGTAGGGCTCCTTGTAGTCTTGTCATTGTCAACCCTGTCCAGTCAGCCCTTTGATATAAAACGACGAGAGAGTAATTTTGAAAAGTGGTATGCAATGAGATTTTTCTAATGGTCCATTGGCATATGACAGAGCGGTTTTTTCATTGTCGTCTCTAAGTTTCTGTACAAAACGATAAAAATTCCTAAGGAATATGTTTGATCAATTTTAACGCAAATAGTCATTGTAGCAAAGTAAAGAATAAAGTATACCATATTTACCCAATATTTAGTGACACACACTGAGTGAATTTGGGCAGTTGTAAAGTTCTTGTATTTATGTTGATGCAATAGAACTGCAAGAAGGACCTGCTTGGTTCGTTAATTCTCCTGTTACAATTGAACTATTATGAGAACGGAAGAATTTGTCAGTAGTTTCATAGAATCTACGCAGTGCCTGCAGATTATATTTGGAAGATTTATCAACAGAATAGTTGGATTGAAAAAATTCCTCTCTTGGGGAAGTTTGAAACAATATTTTCTTCTCTGCTGTCGTTGCAAATATTCCTAATCAAAAAGGAAAACCATAATTTAGGAATTTTACTTCCTCAAAGATGCCGTTGCTACACAGTAATTTTTTGATTTTCATGTACTCTTTTTATGTCCCAGAAAACAGTCAACTCCATTAGCTGCAGTATGTGGGTGCTGTCTGTAGGCAATTTCAAAATGGTAATAGTGTTGCAACAGCTATTTAGTGGAAGTAGTTGGTGAAAACTTAATTTTCTATCCATCCATTATGCTTGAATGTATATTATGTATTTGTGTAACCAGTGTTTTCTGGAGCAATCCGTTGGTCCCAAATGTTCTTCCATTTAAACACAATAAGAGGTGGTAGTTTTTCTCCTCAACATTCCCTCCAAATTAAGTGTAACATTTTCTCTACCAAGTCCACTTGAAATCCGTCATGATGGGTTATTCTGTTGCACAACAACTTTGGTTTCGACAGGGTAATGCAGAAACTGGTCTCATATGTATTGTATACTTGGCAAGATTTGTCGTTCAATTCAAGTTCATCCAATGGCACTTAGAAGTTTTAAATGTTCAGTAATCACAAATGGGTCAGTTGCCATCTTTTTTATGTAGTCTACGTATTGTGGCTTCTTAAGGGATAGATTTTGCCTTTATCTTACACATAAAAGCCAGTCTGTTCCTGGTACTCAATTTTTGAATGGTGTTTGTATATTCATCTCTTTCACTTATTTTCCAACTATTTCCAAAATTATTTTTCTTTTGAGTCCCCACCTCTACTTTTCCATGACTTAGACGCAGTTGATGGAGTGGTTAAATCAGGGTGATCTGGGTTCAATTCCTGGTGGGATCTGTCCCCTGAAAATTGCATGTGGGAATCATGCAGAACAATGCACTTGTCTGTTGATTTCTCGAGGATCACCCATTTCCACCGCCCCTCCATTAGAGCACTGCTCCATACTCACATCATGTCGCCCCTCACAAGTTCTAAAGACCTAGATGTTGAGTGCTGACAAAAATCTCTTCATTTGATGTATTCTACCAGCTTGCACTCTTTTTAAAATCACTGTACTTCATCCTAATTATCACTTTTTCCTTTATTACTCGTCAAATGGTTAATAAGTGAAATGTATGGGGCAGAATATTTTTTGCCAGTACCTCTAGCTAATGCACTCCTGCTTACTTCAGTTACATCATGTTTCTGAGTATATTTCGAGTAACTTTCACGCTTTGTGTTTTTCTTTTGATAATTTCTCTTCAGACCTGAAAAAATCAAATATACTCTATATTCAGTTTTACGTGCTTCATTTTCGATACAGAAATTTTAGAGCAGTATTTAAACTAGCATTATACTTTTATCTACATTAACTTGCCATGAAAGTATGAATGTTCTAATGTCTGTGGTTGTGTGTATATTGGTTCTAACATGAGAATTTCTGTTGTACGATGGTTCTAGTATATGTGGTTCTAAGTTGTGTGTTTCTGTGTACATGGTTCTAGCGTATGTATTTCTAAGTTGTTTGTTTCTGGTACGTTTGTTCAAACGTATGTGATTCTGTTGTTTAATTGTTCTAAGATGTAGATTTATGTTATACAATTTTTCTGATGTATATGGTTCTAGATGTGTGTTTCTGTAATGCTTTTGTTCTAACGTCTTTGATTCTATTGTTTAATAGTTATAAGGTGTGAATTTCTGTTGTAGGACTTTTTAACATACGTGGGTTTTAAATTTGTGTTTCTAAGTTGTGTGTTTCTGTCATACATTTCGTGTAACGTCTATGATTGTGTAGTGTTTCTTACGTAAGACATTTTGTCATTTGTGTTAAATTAATGTTTGTTTTAAATTATGTGTTTATACTGAGTGATTTTTCTAACATGTGAAATTTTTAGGTTGTGCATTTCTAGTGTATGTGGTCCCCTTTGTGTAGAACAGTAAGCAGCATTACAGCTACCTGATTAGAAGAAATACTTCCTTAAAAAATGGTTCACAATTTGGGGGAAAATGAAAATTTGCTGTTGTCAAAGCCATTTAATTAATTAAGGGGCAAAATAAAAATTGGTAATTTGTTATGAATTGTACTTATGGTGACAGTGAAACATCATTATTGAAGTACTTCAGTTTAA
Source organism: Medauroidea extradentata (assembly GCA_003012365.1). Lineage (NCBI taxonomy): Eukaryota > Metazoa > Arthropoda > Insecta > Phasmatodea > Phasmatidae > Medauroidea > Medauroidea extradentata. Next base: position 2,065 of record PNEQ01030302.1, on the reverse strand, counting down.
AATGCTTTTCATACATTTCACTGTAAAGTACATCTGTTTAAATCTCATCAGAAAATTTTCCATTAATACCTGATCCATGTAAATATTTTCAGTATTAAGTATAAATTTCATGTTCCCTTCATTAACTTTGTAATAATATAATTGCACACCTTCAGAGCTCAAGTTGTCCAATTCTGTTTATTAGTCCATGGGCCAGACAGTTTTTCGGTACAAAATGGAGGTACCAGAAACCTTTTATATCAGTGATTCCCTATATCATGGGGAAGCCAAAAAGGCAATCTGGACATCTCAAGTGAGTAGCTTTTAAAAATGGCGGCCATTTAAAGATGGTGGATCAAAGGTTTTGGAAATGGACTATATCTTGGGATCCGTTAGTTCGATTTTTACAAGTGTTTTTTTAAATAAAAGCTATGAATATGTAGAAACTTTTTTATTCTGTAATTTAATTATGTAATTTTGATAGATTTCCAGATAAATGTAAAATTGTGATTTTTAAGTCTTTTTTGTAATATTTTTTTATCTTGTTAGTCAGGCCAATTATGCGCATTACATAACAATATGTTATCGCAACTAGTATTTAAGGTTTTGAATTTAAGGTAATAAACGTAAACCACTTTTCTAAAAAAAATACCAAGTTGTAATAGCTGTTAAACCTGTAATGTACAATTTCACAGACGTAAAGGATATGCACCAACTCAACTCAAACACATAATAAAGCAAATCAGTGAGCCCTTTGAAGTAACAATCAAAAAGTTTTACAGGAAATACAAACATGTACCTGAATTTGGCCTCGTTAAGTAATACGAGCCGTGTGCATACCATGACCTTGATGTTGTGTTAACTGCCCTATATGCCGTCCATTCCATATGTCAACTATTTACATAAAATGGTTTTGAAAGTATTTTATAAATGTTATAATCATTATGCTAGTTTCAAACATCAAATGTTATCAGTTTTAATAGTCCACATCACTATCATCACAAAATTCAATAGTTTCTTCCTCTTCTACCTTATAATTACTGTCTCTGTTTTTACACCATGAAATGTTGCATTTACAAGCATCCGTACAATTCATTCTGTTATTAACACATTCACAACACGATGTGCATGCCTTCTTGCATTTGCATGCTATCATGTCCAATACAGCAAGGGGGCAGGCGATCCTGTCATCCATTGAACTTCAATAGTTCTGTCACTTTTAAATGACTATCCAAAATTGTGTGGAGAAGGAGCGTTGGGGTCACATTTCAAGCTTCTTTTCCAAATAGCACATTGGTAATTTGCCCTCAAAGCTTGTTGGTTCAACGTGTCTTTGCATGGTGGAAGAGAAGATGAGGGAGCTAATCCTTTCTTTGCTCTCCAAAGATCATAACGTAAGTCATTCACTTCTACTCTATCTGTGCGAGAAGCATACAATTTGCATGTAAAGACTTCCAGACCTTTTAAAACCTCTTCTGGCAGTTGCCACTCGTCGCCCAAATGAGTTAAACAGTTTTTGAACTCTTCATTTTCAGTCAGTAGTTTAAAACCTTCTATTTTATTTTGACCTGAAAATGAACTGACAGTGTCACATCCTGTAAAAGCATGTAATCCTGGCAATGCTAAACAAGTTGCTGATCCTAAATGAGAAGCCAACTTGTTAATGAATATTAATCGTGTGCGATTCTTTGTTCCTAACCGCATATAAATGTCACATCCAGTGGTTCTGCAGAAAGCCAAAGAAAGTATTAAAACATCTGTGTCTTCTGATACTATAATAACAGATAAGTACTGTGAGTGGGCAGCATGTTTGGCATGCAAGAATATTCGCGTATCCGCCTCTTCTTGACTGCATTTAAGGCACTCCACTTCTTCCACTTGGTCCTTGTAACCAAGAAGCACTTATTACTTTGTGTTACAAACACTTTTTTTTGTCCAATAACTTGTTGCTTACTCTTCCAGTCATCAACAAAATACTGTGTTAGTACATTTTTACTGGTGGTGCATGACAACACCCGCCTCCAATTTTTAACTTTATGACTAGGTATAATTTTTGAAATGAGGATTTCAGAAGATGTTCTCCTCT